>LKEA01000027.1:361101-404358 GCA_003795315.1 Cytospora schulzeri | reverse complement strand
AAAGGGGGGGAAAGACTTAGAAGTCTCCGGGGGCCATGTGTTTTATCCGTCTTGACGTTTACCTGGTTTCGAAGACATTGGACATCACCACCGTGGAAAAGGAGTATTCAGAAAAGTGTATGTCAGTCAGTCAGTGTATGTATGTATGTATGTATGTGTGTGTGTATGTGTGTGTATGTGCTCATTCGAGGAAACCCCTCCCAGTTATTTCTACCAAGGCCTTGCTCTCGTCATTGCTTCTACCGACATAACGGCACAGGATGATCGACAGCGTCAAAGCTGAAAAGGAGCACTCGGAGATCGGCAGGGAGCTGTCAAGTCCATCCGAGACACGATTGTCCCCGTCCAATTTCAACGAGCACACACACGAGGGAAAAGCATGTCTAGCTCATGGGCCTGGGCCGCTTGGTCAATTAGCAAAAAAGAACGGTCATGCGTGGCCGTGGGGTTTTTCTTTCCCCTCTCCCCAGGCCCGTCACCCCCATTGTCTTCTTATTGTCCGGATACGTTAAGCCCCGCAGCCGACTAGGAGAGTCTTAGAATTCTAGGGGGAAGATAGTCCTGCTCACTAATCCTATTATATGTTTTACACCACAACCACAACCCGACAAGTTATATATCCACGGTCACTTGCAGGTGCGCCGTGTGACCGATCAGTGAAGCCATAAGCAAGCCAAAATACAAAATGATAAACATATCTCAGATCTAATCTTGACAATGCAAGCCTCGAATATGCGTGACATCACGGGAACCGGACAAAAGAGAAACCTTTGAAAGATAAAGATGTTGCCCATCAAGAGGTAGGGTCGTACGAATCGTACGAATCTTGCATCTCAGTGCTTTTGTAATGTCACCCTTGCCTCCAGCACAGCGCTCAGGGATGGTCCGGTCGCCGCAAGGGAGACCGAGAGACATGCGCACACGGAGATAGAGATGCGAAAGAGAAGACAAAGAGAGAGAAGATAGGGCCCCAACCGTGACATGTCGGCATTTCAGGCATTGTGCACACCTGCACGGCTGAGGTGGCAGAGACAAATCGCTTCATAGCTTTGTCTAAGCTCCAAGCCACCGGAATGCAGGGTGCCAATGGCAATTGAGGGATCTGTCCCGTTGCATGAGACATATTGGGCCAAAGAAGCACCACGACTTGCCCTTACCACCGCTCGGGGACTCAGGGCACTGACCGATGGTAACCCTGTGCTGGCATGATGTCCAATAAATGACGTGAAATTCGGCGCCTATACGGCGTTATCCCTTGGCTCTACCAGCCGTTTTCTTTGATTTTGTTTTGTTTTGCTTTGCCTTTCCCTTCTTCCCTCCCCCCCTCCTCCCCTCCCTACCTCCCTACCTCTGGGGGAAGGGGTGAAAGGAAAAGGGTGGGAGAGAGACGGGTGGGGTGAGCTGCACGACTTTAACCATGCCGTCCGGCTTAGAAAAGCGTGCATTAGGAACGCCTCTTTTTCTCCCTCCCATTCCCTCTTGGGTCCTTTGCCCTCTCGCTCTGCCGACGCAGGTCTCGTCGTGCACACGTTGGGCCTGCATGCATAGTATATTCAAACTCTGTACTTCCCACCGACGCACCCACCACACCCACACAACCCACACACACACACCCCCCCCCTCTCGGTTTGGGGATCCCGCATGCCCAGCTTTGCAGACACACACACACTCACACACACACACACACTCACCCACCACCTTTGTTTTATTTATATATTATAATTTATATCGCGAGACCTATTTTATCTGCCACGACATGACTAACAAGGATTATATGATCGAGAGAGATGGCGAGCCTCTGGGGGATGGTGATGGGGATGTTGAGCTTCACAGTCTCTCCCGGAAGGGGGCTATGTCGCACGATGAGCATGACATGCAAGTGTTGGGACGTGTTCAACAATTGAACGTAAGTAATAGTTCATGCTTCAGCCTTGCGTCTCTATAGAGGTTATGTACTGATTCATGTCTATTGTAGCGCAATTTTCGGTTTATCTCAACATTGGGTTTTGCATGTACGCTGATGAGTACTTGGGAAATCGCTCTGATGTGAGTGCTATCTCTTGTCGTCAAATTGGAGTGGAGTGGAATGGGGACTGGAAGAGGCTGACATTGTTGGCGGGACAGGACAAGTTTCTATGGGCTTCTCAACGGTGGCCCCGCTGGTCTTGTCTGGGGATATCTCTTCACTTGGGTCGGCTATATGCTGGTATTTGCCTCTGTCGCAGAACTTTCGTCGATCTCTCCGACGTCTGGAGGCCAAGTAAGCGACCCCGTGACCCCAATTCGTTTATATAGATGATCGTCAGGCTGACAGCAATGAAGTATCACTGGGTTTCCGAGTTCGCACCGGAAAAGGCTCAGAAGTTCGTCAGCTACACTGTTGGTGAGTATCTCCAAAATTCGACAAGTCTCGGCTGATAATCATGCCCCGTTACTGACTTTCACACCTCCCATAGGTTGGATCGCCGTCCTGGGCTGGCAGGTCGGCCTCGCGTCTCTAGCCTTCCTCGCCGGGACCATGATCCAAGGCCTCCTCGTCCTCAACTCCCCAGACTACGCATTTGAGCAGTGGCACGGCACCCTCCTGGTCATCGCCATCACGGCCTTCTCCATCATCTTCAACACGTTCCTGGCCAAGCGGCTCCCGCTGGTGGAGGGGACGGTGCTGATCATCCATGTCCTCGGGTTCGCGGGCGTGTTGATCCCCCTCTGGGTCCTGGCGCCGCGGAACAGCCCGTCGCAGGTCTTCTCCGAGTTCCTCAACCTCGGCGGCTGGAGCAGCAACGGCGTGAGCTTCTTCGTCGGCCTGCTCGCGCCGGTCTACACGCTCATCGGGGCCGACTCTGCCGTCCACATGTCGGAGGAGATCAAGGACGCCTCCATAGTCCTGCCCAAGGCCATCATGTGGGCTGCGGCTGTGAACGGGAGCATGGGCTTCGTCATGGTCATCACGTTCTGCTTTACGATGGGCAGCGTTTACGACATCATCGAGTCCCCGACGGGGTACCCTTTCATCCAGGCCTTCTTCAACGCTACGCAGAGCTACGCGGGTACCTCCATCATGACGGCCCTGCTCATTGTCAATATCACCTCTGCGTGCATCAGTACCGTCGCTACGGTGTCCCGGCAGACTTGGGCCTTTGCGCGCGACAACGGTCTGCCCTTCTCTTCCTTCATTGCTTACGTCAAGCCCGGTTGGAACATACCCCTGAACGCTGTTGTGGTCACCTTCTTCATCACATCGCTGCTTTCCCTGATCAACATCGGCTCTTCTGTCGCTTTCAATGCCATCGGATCACTGGCTATCAGCGCGCTGCTTGGGACATACATAATCTCTTTCACTTGTCTGGTCATGCGCCGATTCAAGGGGCCGCTACCCTACCGACGGTGGTCTCTTGGTCCTGCTGGATTATACATCAACCTTGGTGCCATCGCCTTCCTGCTCGTTGTGTGGGTCTTCATCTTCTTTCCTGTATCGCCCGAGGTGACACAGGAGACGATGAATTGGAACTCGGTCATGTTTGGTGGCACAATGCTTTTCGCCACGCTGTACTACTTTGTTCGTGGGCGGAAGGTTTACACGTCCCCGGTAGATTTGATTAGGAGGGAAGAGGAGTAATGTTTGTTGAAAAGATTAGAAACACAATTAAGTAATATGACTCTCTGTTCCATGAGTAGATCAACAAGTCGTGACTCCCAGTATCAAGACTTGTGGGTACTGGACACTGACGGGTCGTGATACACTTTGTTGGCGGCTTGCCCCAAATTCCCTCGGAGCCGAGTCTTGATCCTTATCGACCACCCATCAAAAGGAACAAGATATGTCTCGGGATATTGCATGGTCGGCTGTCCCATCCGAGCCTTTTTGAGACATGGGCGTCCAGAGCCCCGTTGCTAGTCGGCATATGAGGCGCAATTAGGAATATTGAACTGAAACTATCTGATCCGAAGAGGCCTGCCACTCAGCCAGAGAATCAGCGTGCCCTTTGGGGCATCAGACAAGTGTAGGTGTCATCTAATTTGATTTGCGTCAATTGTCTCGAGCAAACAACAGAGAAGATCCAAATTGAAATAACTCGGTCCCCAGACTCATCGTGTCTGGCACCAATCTCAGTCTCTCCATCAAGACCGTCGTTGACATGAATTACTGTATGAAGGACTGCCCCAGAGCCACCCGTCTGGAACTGCTGTCAGGATCCAAGTATGGTTTCTCACCGATTCCTACAGCCCGGTTCCCAAACCTATCCCCCAATCCATCGTAGTCATAAGTCGCCGTATGGAACACGCTGCGATTGTCCCAAATGGCTGACATCATTGACATTAGTCTGTGATTAACCTTGCATGCTCGGGTCTAAAGGAAAAAGAAAGGGGGGGGGTGGGTAACAATAGTGACAACTCACCGATATCATTCTTGTTCTGCCACTTGAAGCGGACTGTCAGATCGTGGTTCTTGTAGACCAGATCCAGGAACCACTGTAGAAGGTGATCACTTTCCTCCTGTGTCACTCCGTTGATATGCTTGACGTGCGCGCCGACAGGGTAGATACTCTTCCACCCGGTGACTGGATTCGTGCGAACTACGGGGTGTATCGCTTTCAATTCTGTTCCGACGTTCTCTGGCGCACCACGCGGTTTGTCGTACAGCTCAAACCCTCCCTTCTCAGCCACCTGGCGGAAGAAGTCCTGTTGGCAAGTCACGGTTAGGCCCTCGAGGAACTTCTGATAGGGCTCGCTGATACGATCGTAGATCTCATAGCCAGAGGCCCACAACGTGTCTGGATGTGTGAAACGGTGTCAGCCCTGAGTCCAGGTTCGCTAATCACAGGTTAGGCTCGACATAAGGGGTATATCACCTACCACCACCAGTCTCGGGAAGCTCGACCAAGCGCAGCGAGGTGTAGTCGGCTGGCACCGGCTCGAAGGCGATGTCAGAATGCCACATGGAAGCTACCTGTTTCTTGGGGCTCAGGGCGTCGGGCAACGGCTTCTTGTACAGTTTTCGGCCCTGGGAAGAGCTGATGGTGCTAATCTCGGGGTCATTACCGCCGAACTCGCGGGAGTCGTTGAGGACGGGATGGATGTGAAGACCAGACGTCTTGGGGCGTCCCGTCAATTCCCCGAGCCGCAGGATGAGCTTCTTTTGAAGGTCATTGGTGAGCTCGTCCTGCGCACGGAAGAAGACGACGCCGCGTTGGGAGACTTGAGATAGCGGTGTCAGTATATAGACAGTGGTGCACAGATCGGGACATAACTATGAATTTACTGGTTATGGCGAGGTCCCTGAGCAGCTCGTCCGAGTTCTCAGCATCGAGCCACTCCACGAGGTTCGCCTTTGGGAATTCTCGACCGATGATCGGGGTCAAATCGAAGGACTCGTGAGCTTCAAGAGCGCCAGACAACTTTAGAGGCTCCCTGTGGTTCAACTTGGATCTAACCGGGAGGGTCTCATCGTCGATGGCAGATGGAGCCATGATTTACTGTAGCGAATACACTTGCTTGAGTAAGAGTTGTTCGAGAATGATGCGATGTCGAGAAACTCTTTTTCTTTCAGTTGCATCTCACTTCTCAACGTGCTGTGGGAAGATACGGAGACTGGTTTCTTGGAGTTTATACCCAGGCCATTGATATTCTTCTATACACTATGAGATACATGTATGACTCCGCGCCGGCTGTCTTCGAGACTTGGCTGTCGCCAAGGAAGACGGAATAGCTGCCACATATCACGTAGATCACCACATTCAATCATGTTATCAGTTGACCATGGTGCAAGAAGCGCTGGTAATTCCGTGATCTGTGTTGACCTATGATCATCACAAAAACTTAACCACATCCTGTGGACCACTGCGGCTTGATAATGGAATTGGAGAAACACTGCCATGCATGACCCAAGCGGGGTGATGGAATCAGGATAACTAGGTCGACCTCCGCAACTGTATATCATTCTGGCATGCTGTTGACGAAAGTGCTGCGATGATAAGAGCATCGTGAGCAGGATTTCATGAGCTAAGTTATGGGGGGGACAGCAGTGATTTCTCTTCTTTAGCGATAAGGAAGCACACTGTCTTCAATCATGGGTTATATATATGTGCCGAGTGAGGCCTCGAGATACCTAGATAGTTTCCATGCCTCATTTCAGTATCGGTTCACCCTCCAGTGCTGGTGACGAATTATGAAGGCGGCCATTTGAATCTCCTGGCTAGCACAGAATAAATCACGAGGTATCGATACTGTAGATCGAGGTTTAATGTTTCAATGACAAGCAACTGCAAAGACTATATCATTTACCAACCAGAACGGGACGCGCAATATAACTGACTTGGCCTAGTTGCGCTGGCGTGATATCTGCAAGGATCGCGAGGGTGACCAGGATCATGATGCAACTTTGTAACCGTGGAAGTGGCCAACGTTGGGTCCAGTCGGACATACGTACAAGCCGCAGAATCATATGTTCTTCTCAAAGCTACTTGTACATTTGGTACCAACGAGACTATTACTAGGAAGGCTTCGGATGGATCGCTTGTGAATAGCATCCCCCCCTCCTAAGCGTATGCACACCGTATCAGAGGAAGCCCACCACGGCTTAGTGATATTCCATATTATGTGCTGCACAGGAACAATGCACACTCGTACACTACATGCAGAGTGTGGTGACACGTTATGTATGTATGACCATTGTATTGATCAAAGCCCTCATCTCCACACGCGTGATGGCTGTTTATCACTCAGGTTTTAGAGAGACTTCTGCTGCAAGCCCCCCTCCAAAGTCCCTAGCGATGTCAACAGTATGAGAGGATGGCACCGGGAAATAACGCCATGAGATTGTCTCCCAGCGATAACCGGGTTTGGGCATCCAGACCCTCGGGTGCTGCAGCTTTGTGAGGGGACGAGATCCCCTGCATTGGCGACTCTCCTGATGTGACCACTTACCAGGCTTGGGGACGGCGATTATTACCTCGCCATTTTGTGGGCCGTCGTCGCCATCGGCGGTATCTATCGTGGAATCTAAATTGAAGCCAACATCTATCACATATGACCAGGTAAATGGTAGAGTGGGCTTCTCCAGTCAGGAAAGGATGGGGGTAGAAATAGACTGGAGATCATAAACATGAGCTTACCCATCAACCTCCAAGACATTGCAAGGTTCCGAGTTCACGCCTGCACTATGCGTTCTTGATATACTCAATAGGCACTATGTCTACAGTCCTTACAAGAGACCAACCACTCGCTCAGAAGCGCATTGTCGCTGAAGGCAGCGGCAGCAGCAGCGGCAAAGATGAACCGTCCACCTCCACCACATCACTATCGGAAGGGCTAAATCTGGGTGTTCCCCTACAGCAAAAGAGGTTCTTCTGGCAGAGGTCGAAACAATACGACCCCGACGCTATTGCAACACTTCCCAGTGTCTTCGACGACCCTGATACCGCCGTCAAGTACCACCCCAAACCGGAATGGGAGAACTACCATCGTTTCGACCCGAGTGCGAGATGGACGTGGGGGGAAGAGCGGAAACTAGTCCGCAAGATCGACATTCGGGTAAATATAATTGATATCAAGTTCCTTAAAGAAGTATACTAAACTTTTCTGGGGGGAAAAAGATCATGATATTCGCCATTGTCATGTTCATGGCTCTGGAAATAGATCGTTCCAATCTCACACAGGCTTTGACGGATGACTTTCTCGATGACCTGCATATTACTACAAATGGTGAGATATCCACCACTCCACGTATGCCCGGGGACAGTGCGATCAAATAACTAATAGGTCAACAGATTACAATCTCGGAAACACCGTCTTCAAGCTGGCATTTCTCCTCTCGGAGCTGCCATCACAGCTTGTGTCCAAATGGATGGGCCCAGACAGATGGATACCCACGCAATTGACGATCTGGAGCATTGTAGCGGCGTCCCAATTCTGGCTGTCTGGGAGAAGCTCATTCCTCGCATGTAGAGCCATACTTGGAATACTTCAAGGAGGTTTCATCCCTGACGTAGGTCCAGTTGAATACACCCTCACCCCACCCTCCGAAATAAAAGCATGTCTGATCTGAGGCTGACATATCTTTCTAACTCAAGATTATTCTCTATTTGTCCTACTTCTACAAGCATTCGGAGCTATCTATCCGCCTCGGATACTTCTGGACAGGAATGAACCTCGCTGACATAATCTCATCTTTCCTGGCATACGGCTTGCTTCACATGCGCGGCGTTGCCGGATACGCTGGTTGGCGGTGGCTTTTCCTGATCGAAGTAAGTGATGCCTTGTTTGAGGATGGATCTTGCACGATCTCTTCAGTTGAGTCAAAGTTGACGCGATTTAGGGAGTCTTTACGCTCATAGTTGGCTTGCTTGCTTATGGGTTGATGCCAGCGGGGCCATGCCAGACAGCCAGCTGGTTCCGAGGCAAGAAAGGCTGGTTTGATGAGAGGTTCGTAAGCATCCATGAAGAAAAACACTCCAAGATTGTCTCTAATAAGAATTATAGGGAACAAACTATCATTGTGAACCGAGTCATCAGAGAGGAACCGTCGAAGAGTGATATGCACAACCGAGAGCCAGTGACGCCGAAGCTATTGTGGCAGTCTCTCCAGGACTTTGACCTTTGGTGAGACTCTTACCAACTTTTCGTTCTTTGTCCACTATGATGTAGAGACTAACTATGATATATTATAGGCCGCTGTACCTAATAGGTCTGGTCTTCCAGGTCCCCATGACACCGGAGTCACAGTATCTATCCTTGACTCTGAAGGGAGCCGGGTTGTAAGCATCATCCGATGGCCCTCTGTCCTGAACATTAGTAGCTGACTTAGAATGTTATAGTGGGACGTTCGAAACCAACCTCTTGATGATCCCGTCTTACATCGGACGAAGTGAGTTCACCAACACCACCGCGACAGCCGAACCATCTGTGATTCCTGCCACCCGTGTACTGACCTTCGCCGATAGCCATCACTATGCTGATGTTGACCTATCTGGGTGAGATCTGGAACGAGCTCACCTTCACTGCAATGATCGGCCAGATCTGGGCTCTGCCTTTACTCATTTGCATGGTCGCCCTTGAACTAGGTGGCGGCAACAGGTGGGTTCTCTACGCAGTTGTCATGCTCATCGTCAGTAGTCCCGGAGGTAAGTTGACCAGGCTGTTCACCTATGTTGTGCTGACACCCCTGTGCTGACACTTCGATACCCAGCCCATCCAATCCAAGTTGGCTGGAACTCACGCAACGCCAATGCCGTAAGGTCACGAACCGTGTCAGCGGCATGCTATAACATGTTTGTTCAGGGTGGCGGGATAATCGCCAGTAACATATACCGGGACGGTACGCATCCACGCTCCATGACCCATCAGACCGGCTTCGCTAACACGTCGAGATAGATGACAAGCCTCTATACCGCCGAGGCAATAAGGTGCTCCTTGGGATCTGCTGCATGAACATTGGACTGTATCTATTGACGAAGGCATACTATGTCTTCCGGAACAAGCAGCGGGACAAGAAGTGGAACGCCCTGTCCGAGGACGAGAGGCTGGAGTATCTGTCCTCGACGACTGACCAAGGGAACAAGAGGCTGGACTTCCGGTTTCAGCACTGAGAGATGATCCTTACTGCTTGGCACGATCGAGGCGGCGAGATCCATCCTGCGTTCCTACGTCTGCTGGGTGCACCCGTTCACACGGGGTGATTCATACCAGGGTAGACAAGTGCAGATTGTGTTTAGTGCGTCAGCTAGCCCTGCATAAGGCTTTCAGGGCAGCCTCCCAACGCTGTCCGCAGGATCCCCCTTCTCGTCTACCACTCTTCGCTGCAGGGGTTATATGGTGATGTTTGCGTACAGTCTAATTCAGGAATCATTCGTGAATTTTACTATATATTAGCAATACCGTACACTCAGGCCTCAGTGTATTCGGTGAAAAAGAGTGCGTTGTGGTGATGCATAATGTGGTGGAGGCGGGTGTGCAAGAGTATGATATTCTGCGCAAGTCATGGGCCACAGGTTGCACGTGGGCTGTGGGTGATTTTGGAACGCCCGCTGATAATCCTTGGCTGGGTTGTATTGGGTAGGAAGGCTCATCGACAGGACCTGCACAGTCAACATAACGGTCTGGTCGTAGTCATGGGCGAGAGTATTTGAATCGAACGTCTACTGTGTGTGTTGGACTGAACGGTGCAAGTTTGACGGTAAAAGCTTGTGATTTCCATTATCCTCTTGCTGGGGCCCCCAAGTGGGATGGCCCTTCTCGTGACATCCTTTCCTCTATGGTAATATCGTTACAATGCCTGTGGCCTCTATCCACCGGCTCTATCCATCATAAACTTTTGTGTCGTACTCTAAAATCAGCTAAAGTCATCCCAGTCATATAGCTCATGAAATAAGCCTAAGTCCTGCAACATTCTTGAGTCCCATCTTTCCGACGACCATCTTCTTGAGAGCGGGCACCTGTGATGCACCAAGGCCATGCAGCGCATAGGCGTTGGCCTGCTGGACCAGCTCTGGGATGGACCAGTTTGTGTGCTTCCTCTGGTCCTTGTAGTAACCGAGCCAAGCCTGGTAAACCTTGGCTTGTTTGTCGGCATCCATCCGTTTCGCGGCAGCCAGCACGTCATCACGAGCCTTCAGGTCAGCCGGAGCCTCCTCCAGGTTGATGCCCTTGAGGATCTTCTTGGGGAAGCCAGCCTCGTGGGATGTGATGATAAAGGTACCGCGACCGTTGGCGCCCGCACGAGCAGTTCGGCCCAGCCTGTGAATATAAGACTCCTTGTCGGAGGGGACGCCCGCTTGGATGACGTTGGTGACGCCGGGGAAATCCATTCCACGTGCGACGACATCGGTAGCAACGAGGATGCCGTTCTTAGCCTGGCGATATTCGTCGGTGAGCTTGGTCCTCTTGCTCTGTGTCATACGGGAGTGGAGTGTCCGGATCTTGGGCATGTCCTGGAAGTGCTCCAGAATCTCGGCGTAGAAGTCCACCATCGCGGCGGTAGGGGCGAAGATAATGGCCTTGAAGGAGGCAGCGCCGACTCTAGTAATCTCGGAACGAATGGCACCGACGAGACCGGCAGCGACGTCGGAGAACTCTGGCACGACGATCAACTGCTGCGGTACGCGGTCGTGGGTCTGCGCCTCGCCCTTGGGAATGGTTGAGACGAACTTGTAGCCCTTGGAACAGACAAGGCTAGCAAACTCGGAGACGTGAGGGGCGATGGTGGCAGAGAACAGCATGCCTTGACGCTGGGTGAGAGCCTTCTCGGCCAGGAGAGCGACAATCTTCTTGAGATCCCTGAGGAAGCCCATGTCCAACAGTCTGTCACATTCGTCCAAAACAAGGGCCTGGAGGCGCTGCATCTGGTTGCGAATAGCACCGTCCTCTTGTGTGAGATGGTCCTGCAGACGTCCAGGCGTGGCGACGAGGATGTCACATCCAGAGAGAATGCGCTTTGCCTCGCTGCGGGGGTTGGTGCCACCGATTGCGGTGCACACCTTGTATTCTGGGAAGCGCTGCAGTAGGGTCTTCGCCTCGGTGGCAATCTGCATGGCGAGCTCGCGCGTGGGGGAGATGACGAGGAGAGAGGTGGAGCGAGGGCCTCCAGTCTTCTTCTTGGAGACGAGGTTCTGGACGACTGGCAGGAGGAAGGCCAGCGTCTTTCCTGTGCCGGTCTTTGCCTGTGCGAGGACGTCGGCGCCAGATAGGGTCGTGGGGAGGGTAGCAGCCTGGACGGGGGTCATGAACTCGAACTTCATGTCCTGGGTAATGGTCTGGAGGAGAGTCGGGTGAATGTTGTATTGCTTGAGGTCATCGAAGCGAGACATAGTGGCGGCATTGCCAGCGGCGGCAGTCGTTGTGTTCATCGTGTCTGATTGATCTGATGTATGGGCAGCTTGTGATTGTTGTCGGGAGAAGAAAGCCTGGATATTCTTAGGTGCGACCGAAGGTGGATCTATTGTGCTCCTGCGTGCTGACCGATAGAAAGTGCGTAATGCTTGGAAAGGAAGTGTTGTGTAAGGAGCAGGAAGACCATGTTCTACAACTCTGGAAAGACCTGCAATATGACGGGCACGTAGAATTCGAGACATTTCAGGGAACGTTGGCAGTTTGGTGCTGGCAGTGAGCAAAAACCCCCAAGAACCAAGGACTTTTCGACGCCTTCGAGTCCAATCGAGTCTGCAGTCAGATCCTGCATCCTGCATGCAGCTCCTTATCGATAAGAAATTTAGGGGTCTGCCGACGTCGGCACCGGTGGGCCACTGCAGTTCCAGACCAGGACCCTGCATAATGACACCCCCCTCTGTGGAGACACTGATTTCGAAATGCTAGGGTTAGGGCTGTTTTATTCATACTGTAGCACAATCAACTACGACGGCTACATTACAAGCACTCTTCCTCTTCCAACCTACTAAGTACCCAGTTAGAGTGTGTCTTTGAGATATACCACAGATACTGTGGTTTGACTCGATTTGCTACGGTAAATTGATATAAGTCTTCTGGTTTACCGCATGTCCAAGTCTCAAATCGTCCCTCTTCAATCACCAGTATACATGGACGTCGGGTAGGGCTGTCCAACAGTCGACACATTAGGAATTGCAGTCAACACCGGCCAATTCTGGGTGTTGCTAGGAATGGACACATGCTCGTTGCGAACGACCTGAAACTCGATCTCGGCCTCCCTCCCGTATCCAGGTCGTAACAAGCTGGGAGTCCTTGGACTGTGTACTTGATAGCCTGTCCGCTCCCCTCGCCCAACTCGCCTTTAGCCGGCGAGGAACTGTTCGATGACTTGGTCGTAACGTTCGAGAAGACCATACTCGGTAGATTTGTTGCGTTGAACGGTACATCTTCGGATTTGTCTTTCTCATCGATCAACGTGGAGAATTTGGCCCTTTTGTGAATCTCACATGTGAGGATTGTGCCATCTGACATGGCCGTATTTACTCGATCATACTGATATCCCCGGTGCAGGCAGCGAGCACTACGAAGCTCAATGTAGACACAGTCAGGAGGGCACAGGGAGAAATCTTGTACAGCTCGATTTTGAGTTCTTGTCTGCAAAGGCTATTTGTGCAGTGGTTGAGACTCAACTTGGCCTTGACACTTCTTAGTAGTTGCTTGGTTACCCTAGGGTACTGTCAGAAGTGGTGCTGAATGCTTACCGAGTAGATATGAGATTGTTGGGTGGTTTGTAGACAGAAGAAGTATACAGAGGTTCAAACCCGTTCTTGGCTTGTTATAAACATATTACCAGCAAGTCTCAAGCGCTGGATGGAATCCAATTCTACGTTACATACTGAAATATCTATTGAGTCAATTAGAAGATGGTCAAGTTGAATGAAAGGGATTAAGGGGGCCAAAGGCCAGTTGTTAACACCAAGGAGGGCTTCTTCAATGAGTGAACTATAATGTGTACTTCGTAACTAAGGTAAGGCCGTCAAACAATGACAAATCACCACTATTTACAGGGTAGACAATGCATATAAGCATTTGATACTAACCATAGCTGATAATCCACCGTCTCAATTACTCCCTGGACTAGTGGGAACAGGGGCTTTGGGATTAGTATAAGTGCATAGACATATGCACAGTAAGAGAACCAATGAATAGGATATTATAAATTATTCATCAGATATATGTGAGTATTTCTCTTCAATGCCCAGGTGTATGTAGCCGGAAAGCAGATGTAGCTGTCGGCCTTCTTAGTGTAATTATTCAGTTTTGTTTGTCTCAGAGCCCTGGAGCAAATATTCCGTAGTGCTTGTTGTGGCTCAGTATTTATTGAGCTGAGAAGCTGTTTACTTTGTTCTGAATCTGGAGTGTCACGTTCATAGACTAGTACTTGTGCAGGCAAGAAATCTAGTATTCACACGGAAACTACAACGTACCTACAAGCTCTGTCTGCTAGGACCTTGAATCCGCTATTACCATCGTGTACTCGAGGTACTGTAACTCAGTCACGAGGAGAGGGCCCATGTAGAAAGCCACCTAAATCCGTGGATGAATATCAAAGAAAAATCAGGGCCCTGAATGTAATATTTGTTGGACCCAAGATCCCATACTCGTATTTCTCGATTCTTCAAGCCCACAGCCCGGTCTGCAGTGACGGGTCGGCCCATGCAATTTTATGGCCATCCAGTTGAGCCCCAAAATATTTTTCCAGCTGCTTGCAGTTATCCAAGCAAGCGGGTAAGCAGTGTCGTACATATATAGCAACTGAAACAGGCCGGGGCCCTTACATTAGCTGGCCTCATGTCCGTGGCCCAAGGGTTGGAAGGCGGTTGGAGCGGTCGTGTTCAAGGTCGTGGGGGCGTAGGTATAAATGATATGATATGATATGCATATTTCGGTAGGAAGTGACCATCCAGCCGTCCAACACCTGCATTGAATGAACCACATGGATTGATTGGGGCTTACATACCTAGCTGCCTAGGTATGTACACTGCAGTAGTAAGTAGGCCATGGAACAGGCCCGTTTCAACGGTTGCACTGCAGAAGGAGGTTCCACTAAAAAGCGGCACAATGGGCCCGTCGATGCTGGTCGATGCTGCATCATGTGTGGCACAAGTTTCCTTGGCGGGTAAGTCCCTTAGCAGTTTTGGGTGGGAAATGTGTAGGCTGTTTGTTAGTGCTCCATGCCGGTCGACGTCATCCACACCTCGGTCAAAAATCAGGTCTCCAAAAGGCTCACGATTCCTGTTGTTGGGGGAGAAAAATGTAGATACCAGAAAAGCTGTGTAGGTACAAAGGCGGAAGGAGCTCAAGTGGCATCTTATTCTTCCAAGGTCTGCTTGTGATTTAGTCGCTCTTACCTTCACCAGTCGAGTAGCTCACCACTACGTCCCGGTCAATTGGCTCCCAATTGCGAGTTTGCGACAGCTTCACGCGACTCAAGCGATCTTCCTGATCGACCCGGCCGACCGATCGATCACCTAAGATACATACAGCAACCCTACAGTTCCTACTAGATACACTACCTAGCATACCTCATCTAATACTCATCATCATCGTACTGGAATATCTCACTACACGGGCAACACTTCTCAACCCCCCTCTCCTCATTTCTCCAGCACCATGGCGCCCAGAGGATGGGTCGACTGGCGCCACCTCCTCGGCTTCGACAGCCCACGAGGTGGACATGATTCCTGGTGGCACGAGTCCCGCCAGCGCCTGCTCCCCAGCTACGTCGACGAGTCCCTGCAGTCCGCCATCCCCGCCCCGGAAGTCACCAAGATCGCACTGCGCCTGCGACACCTGGTCGAGGAGGCCGTCCCGTGCGAGCTCGAGGAAGAGCTCGTCACCCGCGCCCACTCCAAAGTCATCACCAACAAGGTCGTCATGGCGGCCAAGGAGGCGGGCGGCCAGGACAATGGCGCCTGCGTCGTGTATGGCCTGCTGGTCTGCAAGCGGTGGTTTAAGCACCAGAGCCTTGTGGAGCTGTGGGACTGTGACCTACACGCGCTGAGGGCGGTCGCCTGCGAGGTGATAGCTAAGCAGATCATCGAGACGGATACCGACATCAACTACCTCATGCACAACGTGCTGCTGAAGCGGTACTCCATCATGATCGACGGCAGGGCCACGCCCCCGTCCAACGTCATCGAGAAGGCCGTCGACCTCCACGCGCTGCGCGTCATCGGGTCGTCGGGATACCAGAAGTGCGTGAGCTACCTGTGGAGGGGTTGGCTCGTCCAGGACGAGAACGACCCGGCGAGCTTCGTCGACTTCAAGGACAAGGACAACACGGACTTCTTCGCGCACATCGACCCGGACCGCATGCGCGCCCCCATGTACCAGAACGCCGCCCAGGTGCTCATCTCGATCATCTACCTGGCCCTGTACTCGGGCGCCATCAACACCATCAACCCGGACGCGGACCTCGACTTTGTCGAGGGCCTGCTCTACGCGTTCACGCTGGGCTTCATCTTCGACGAGCTCACCAAGTTCTGGAAGGCGGGTTATCACATTTGGGGTTTCTGGACGGCCTTCAACGGCCTGCTATACGCCCTCCTCATGACCAGTCTTACCCTTCGTTTCATCGCCATCAGCCACGAACCTTCGCATACTGAAAAGCCTGGCGACAGGGAGCGTATGACTACCATGTCGTACAACTTCCTCGCCTGCTGCGCGCCCATGTTCTGGATGCGCCTGCTGTTGTACCTCGACTCGTTCCGCTTTTTCGGTGCCATGTTGGTGGTGCTCAAGGTCATGATGAAAGAATCCATCATCTTCTTTGCCCTGCTAATTGTCATCATCGTCGGGTTCCTCCAGGCGTTCATAGGCTTGGATGGCGCCGAGGACAATGTCGTCACCGATACAGTGTTCATCATCCAGGCCATGGCCAACGCCATTATGCAGTCTCCCGACTTTGAAGGCTTCGAGAGGTTTGGACATCCCTTTGGACTGATCCTCTACTACCTCTTCACCTTCGTGGTCATGGTGGTCCTCCTCAACATCCTGATCGCGCTGTACAACTCGGCATACGAGGACATCTACGAGAACGCAAACGACGAGTACCTGGCCCTCTTCTCGCAAAAGACGATGCAGTTCGTGCGCGCGCCCGACGAGAACGTCTTCATCGCGCCCTTCAACCTCATCGAGGTGTTCCTCCTGGCCATGCCGCTGGAGTGGTGGATGCCCCGCAAGACGTACGAGCGCATCAACGACATCGTCATGGGCGTCATCTACTCGCCCCTGCTCCTGGTGGCGGCGGTGTTCGAGACGCAGGCCGCCAAGGAGATCCGCGCCAACAGGGCGAGGGGCGACGACGACGACGACACAATCGAGGAGTGGGAGCAGATGCAGGGCGAGGTCGACTTTGAGGGCGACGGGTGGAACAAGACGGTCAGCCAGGCCCGGACGAACCTCGAGGTCGACGCCACTGTCGCCGAGGTGCAGAAGCTGAGGGCCGACGTGGAGAAGTTGACGGACTTGGTCTTGCAGCTGACCAAGGCCATGGGCAAGGGCGGTGATGGCGGGGGCAATGTGGAGAAGTCGGCGATCGAGCTGAGTAGGAGCAGCACGGTGAGTTTATCAGTCATGGCGGGGGCTTTTTACCCCAGCCCCAGCCCCATCTCCTCTCCCTTCCTTGCAAATTGTGGCCCAATGCTAACTAAGTTTTGCGCAGGCCGTTGCGGAAAGCCAGGCTACAGACTCTGGGGACGGTGGCGGACATCTCGAAACCGCACCTATGGAGTAGGGAACCGGGAGGTCACGGCGTCGCTGGCTCTCCCCGGGACCATGGTGAAGAAAGAGCGCGTCCTCGCTTGCTGCATCATGAGGTGGGAGATTACCACGTAACCCGTGGTGATTGCGGCCTCGTCGTTGAAGCCCGCCTTCGTATCGCGCTATCATTGTTTGCATGATCATCTCAGGCAGGGCAGGAGTCGGTCGGTGTTGTGCTTTTCTTGTTGGGTACGGCTTTCAACTTTCACCGGCGATGGGCGTTCTTCTTGCATTGGGCAGCAGCTGTAATGTTTATCATATGATACGTTCTATAATCTAGGTTCGGCAACGTGAGAATGAAATTTGAGAAAATGGGGTTGATTGCTTCCTTCGGAGCTACAAACTCTATGAAATACGTGTGTGGCGGTCAGAGTCGCCTTGTACTTTGGCTCGCTCGAGTGAACTTTAAATGATTACCTACGAAGTAGCCAGCGAAGCACAGCGTCTCAGGTCCAGCAGTGATCAACCATCACCCCCTCCTTCCCTCCACAAGCCAACTGCAGCTCCTCTCCATACATTTTTATTTTATTTTTTCATTCATTCAGTCATCGACCCAGTCATTCATTCATCGTCAGGCATCAAGACGACTCCCCGATGGCCTGCAGCAGGGCCGCATCAATCGGACCCGCGGACCACTCGCAACCCCGGGTTCAGAAATGGTTCCGGCCAATCCACGGGTTACGCGTGGGAGAAGAAAGAGGGCGAGCAGAATGAAGAAGGGGGAAAGGACACAAAAAAAAAGGGGGTCCGGGCCGGAGATTTTATAAGCTGCATATGAAAAACGAAAGTCAGTTGACAAGGGCTGTGTCGAGCTTATAACTCCCATCTTAATAAAGACATCGGGCTAGACAGTCGTTCCTATCAGTTTCGTCTTTACACTACCAGTTGAATCTGTTACCACTGGGAACATGATGGCTTCGACGCCTTTGTTCCAGGAACCTGATCCCCACGCTCTGTTCTCCTCAACGTGTGCCTCTGTTTACATCCAGCCATGATTCATTTTGTGCTGATGGACACAGCACATGCGGGCCGGGGTGGAGGGGACATCATGTTCAAGCAGTGAAGGCCACCATCAGAACCATATTACACAAGGTCGGTGGTAGCCAATTCATCCAACGTTGAGTAAAAGTAATCAACATCTAACTAGAGCACACATAGACAATCCATATCCCATAAACTGTGTGTCTTCCCCATTTTGTTACCTTATGAGCGATGATGGAAGCCAGAGGGAATGAATGTGTGGGTAGAGTGCGACGTTGCCAATACGGTCAACAATCACTCTTCCTCACCATCTTCACCAGCAGCGATTTCCTCTTCGTCATCGTCAACGACCTCAGGAGCAGTGGTGGCCTTGACATCGGCCTTTCCTGTCAGGTCAGCCCCGTCCTTTGTGACTTCTACAACGTCGTCGTCATCATCTTCTTCACCGCCGTCGCCGGCGTCTTCTTCGCCAGGCTCTTCCGCATCCCCGCCATTCTTGGCGGGTTCTTCCTCGTCGTCGTCAACGGGCGCGGGCGCCGTCTTTGCTTTCTTTGCAGGAGGGGCTTTGTCTGCGCCCGGAAGATTGATCAGCTATGAATCGGGACGGGATCACGTGGAATGACAAGAGCCTACCTGCAGCCTTTACCTCCTCATCTTCACCAGGTGCCTCCTCGTCTTCCTCCTCCTCGGCATCGTCCTCGTCCTCATCACTGATATCCTCGTCGCTCACATATCTGCAGGGGAACACAAGATCAGCACAATGCCCACCAGGGGGTTTGAAACCCGTCGCGCATGTCGCCCGACAGGATCACCGGAACAGCAAGCCAATTTGGGGGCGGCGATTCCGTGTGGAGGCATGCGCGTGAGCTTTGCGCCGCGGTTTGAAGCCAGGATCTCGTTGCAGTCGCGCAGCATATACGACATGCGCGGCGGGGAGGCGCATGTAAAAGATTTATCCTGTTAAGGATGCAGCTACTTACTCTTCCTCGGATTCCTCATCGCCAGAAGGCAAGCTGACGAGCTCCTCTTCTTCATCGGCCTTTCTCTTACGCGAAGACATTTTTTGGATTTTGAAGTGGAAAGGGTATCAATTGGATGGAATGCCGTTCTTTAGAGGCCAAATAGTTGTATGGTTTGATGGGCACAGCACTGGGAAAGAGACGGGCGTGAAAGAGGAGGAAAGAGGAAAGGGAAGGGCCGAGGGAGGAAGGGGGGAGTCGGGGGTGGTCGCGGTCGGTTGGGTGTGGAGAGGAGGAGCTACCTGGGAACTAACTACTGTGTACCGCGCAATCCAGGGGCGTGGCTGCCCACGGCAGAAAGTGTGCTATGTCAAGCCGCTGTGTCCTTGTGCTTGTGTTTGTGCTTGGGTGCAGAGGAGGGGAGGGGAAGGAGAGGGGGGGGTGGTTTAGTTAGTAGGGTGACGGCAGGAGTAAGGGAAGCAGCAAAGGGAAGGAGGGCGGGCAAAGGGGGATGGATGGGAGAGAGAGCAAGGGCAAACAAGCAGGAAGCTGGGGAATGGAATGGCAGGCGCGCGGGGATTGGGGGCTTGCGAAGCTCCCAAGGTTCAGCTTGGTCGCTCACTCACCCGCACGCACAATGGCTATACCTCATTCTGTCGCAATGCGCAATGCGACCGGAACCAAAAGTCCCGGATACTTCGGGAAAGCTGGAATTGCAGTGTTTCTTTTTGAACCTGAGACCTCAGGATCAACTTGGGGGGAAGCTTGACTTCCGTTTCGATGACGGACGTGAAGATGGACATGGGTGGCTGGACAAGGAAAGCGCCTGGGTGTACTTGGGGACTGAGCCGGTACCATCTAGTGGCCAGTGCGGAGATAAGCGATAAGGATCCCCAGGTGCATCTGGCACGTGCTTGTGCCTGACGGGCAGTTGCGTGCAGGGAGCTCGGATCTTTCTCTGCCGCGGCTGGACTGAACACCTGGGTAGATCGGAGATATGCACGTGTGTGTGTCTGAGATTCAGGCCGTTCAGGACAGCCCAGAAGCACCTGGGCTGAAGTCCCCAACTGCGGATGGCTTCTCTGGACCTTCCACACTGATGGAACCGAGGCCTGGACTGACAGGTTTCGGTGGTAAGACGGAGTCATGCGTCCCCCAAGAACTCAAGAGAGAATCCTTCACCTGCAAGGAAAAGGAGATATGGCCATGTCCAGGTCAGTTTGGCTTCGTCGTCGGTGGACCATAGCTGGGTGTTTGTGACCTTTGATGAAGGATCCGCGGCTGAAGTATGGGGGCGATAATACCAAGACTTCGGCAGCCAACGTTCGCAGACTGTCATTTGACATGAGTTAGGTATCCGGTGCGTATAGCCTAACGTTGTACAGAGTGCAGTGCTCAAAAAGCAACGAGAAATTAAATTGCTGGTCACCTTGAGCGATATCAAATAAGGGCCGACTCGACAAAGGCAACCTGGGGATCATCTGACAAGCGAGCGTTGATGAGTTTGATGACCCATCCCTTTGCTCTGGCGACGTCGCAGCGCTCAGGTTACACCGGCTTCGAGACGGAAGGCTGCGACAGTCGAGGCCGAGATGGTGTAATGTGTAACTGCCTGCCATTGTTGTTGTGTCTCTCCGCGTACCGAAAATGCACACAATGGACGGGTCCCTTCAACCGTGGAAGCCGTAATTGGATGGCGGCTGTTCCGGAGGTCTTGGGGGGCAGGCCGTGGACATGCTTTATTTTAGACAAAAAAAGAGATGGATTCTCAAACTTCCGCCATTTTGCATGGTTGTGGGGCGAAACAAGGTCAACGCTGGAACCTGATGAACCTTGGGGAGGCTAAAAAGGGGGCCGCTGTTGCGGACCGACAGATTGCCGCATCGAAAGCGAGGAGGATCTTGGTGGAATTGGGAATAGTTCAGGTACCGTACCGGGACGCTTGTCAAGCTCGGAAGGTGGGTGGTGTGTGGTTGGCAGGTGGATGGTGTGTGGATTGGATGTCGAAGTACTTGAGGCTGCATGTCAGCATGTGAGAGTCAAAGCCGTTTGCGCCTCGTTGAGAAAACAAGATCGTTCTCTTGACAAACTTGGAACCTTGAAACTTCCTAGATCCGGTGATTTAGCCTGATCTGGCTCTTGCGTCAAGTCAATAACCAGGTACTCCGTAGAAATCAGGTGCGCATGAACATGCTTGGCTGGGGTCGTTTACTAGAACGTGTCGGGAGTCCGTCCCCGTTGGAGGCCTAAGGTTCAAAGAGAACCGGTCGGTTCATCAAACTGCTTCATCAAGCTTCATCAAGCTTCATTAAGAGGTCAGCAGTCTTTTTGCGTGGGATAGTTGAGACGACGACGACAAGGGGCAGTCAGTGGCGGGCTGTGAAATCAGCAAACAGTCAGGCAGACAGTCAGGAACAGACAGGAACAAGTGAGCAGGTGAGGTCATAGCTCACAGTGCCTTTGGGTAGGTACTTAAGTACCCACAGGGATTAACTGCCAGGGGATCGTTGAAGAACCCCCCTGTAACGAAGCACTAGAAATGAATCGGAAAACTCCTGACTGGCAGGATTTCTGGATTTCCTTGGTCGCAAATCGCAATCTCTCCGTACTACCAGCACCAACCCTTATACGGAATAAACATCCATGCAGCCATGATTAGATACCTAGGTATCCTCTTCCCCGACATGCCCTGACCCGGAGAGATGCAGATTAGAGATGCAGGAGAGTTATTGTATAAATTCTTATTTACTGAGATATAAAAAGGGAAGAGAAAAGGAAAATGAAAGAAAAATACAGGCATAGATTTCCAACGGGTAACTCCGAATTGTTTCTAGTGGCAGTTGACAGGCGTTGAACTGCAAATCCAGGGGTATCCCTCGTTTATAAACGGTCAAGCAATCATTATGTCTTGCTGCAGCAACAACCTGCACAGTACGGATCCGTACCTGCATCAGCCGACAGACGGACAAGCAAATTGTGACATTGACAAATCGACAAAGACAAACGGGGCCACTCATGATCTGAATTGATTTTTGCTTGCTGCTTTTTCCCACTGTTCGGCGGTTGCCTGTCGACTCTCAGCTCAATCAGCCCAGCCTAAAGGCGACAACAGGACGATTCATATCATATCGCAGTGCAGGGTGCTGTACAGATTACTCGAACGGACCCGTACATGATGCTGTAGGACAACATAGTGGACAGGCATACCTAGACAGTAGCGTCTGTCTGTACGATGGTACAGGCATAGACCCTCGTACATGTGCTGTGGCGCCTTGTCGGAGTTTTTGCACGATCAAATCATCAGCGAGCACAGAAACCTGGCCCGACTAATGAAGGAGGATGCCGTGTCTAATAGAATCCATAGAATCCATATATCTCCCCGCAAACCATCTCTCCTCTCTCATTACTAGTAAACCTTGGAAAGTGCAGGAAAGTGGGAATGCTCTGATTCTCTCTTCTTGATTTGCCACAATGTCGACATGCCAAAACACCAACGTCTATCTAGAGACGCAATCCTCCCTCTAGACAGAACAAGAGGAGGAGGACCAACAACGAAGGCCGCCCAAGATGGCCGCAGGTAGTCAAGGAGGAACTGGTGAGATGGGGCTGTTTAATACGGATGATTCGGGTGCGGATTTCGGCAAGATCAACCGAGAAGAGACCTTCAGCAATTGGATCCCAGGCGAACCTGATACAAAAGTCAAGCGGGACCAATTCGAATCCCCAGGAGGAAGTGGGAATTTGGATTTGGACTTGGCTTTGCATTTGGATTTGGAAGGTTTCCAGAATGATTCTTCGATGGGTCAGAACCCCCAGCAACTACCACAGGCAGAAATGCCACTGCCACTGCCACTGTCATTACCGCTGTCACAACCATTGCCACTGCCATTGCCATTACCAGACCCGGACCCAGACCGACAATCAACAACATCCCAACAACTTCTTCTTCGACAGTACCACCAGCGCCAGGGTTCACTTGCCTCAAACTGGCAGTTCCCGCACATGGCCGTGCAGCAACATCAAAAATACCACCACCAAAAACCACAGCCATCTCACATGCATCGATCTCGACAACCTCCCCACCTTCACCTTCAACAGCAGCAACAGCAACAACAACAACAACAAAACCATCAACAAACTCGTTCGCAACCACTATCCCTACCCGGTCAATTCACTCCTTCACCAGACCTATCAGACTGGGATCCTACTTCTGCTTCGGCTTCAGCCTCCTCACCACACCCACGGCAGCGCCGGGACCTCCTTCCCACGGACCCGCTCGACCACCATCATTTTACTCACCCCGACCCCGAGAGCGACCCGAAACAGTCTACAGCACCAACACAGCCAACACACCGGCATCCGAACTTGGCCTTCTCGTCATTTTCTCCCACTAGATCTCGATATCCGCTTTACCAACGAAGGGAACGCTCCCAGACCTACGACCAACAATACCCTTCCGACGGCGACCAAACCCACGACTTCGGCCGCATCATCTCGAACGAACCAGGCCCTAGTCGGAGCCCCCTCCTGGCCCAGTACAGCCCAAATCAGCCGCAGGAACAGCTACATATACCCTTCTTCAACGGCGCTGGCCCGAGCCGACCGTTTCCAATTACCCCAACTTCACCGACCTACGTAGGTCCTCGATGGGAATCTCTGCCCAGCCGCCGTCAAAATAGCTTCGGGCATCCAATTGTGACCGGTATCGCCGAAACCTCAGATGTACCGATAATCACAAGTCCAACGCTTTCTTCTTATCCAAACCGTTCCCCTCATTCGGCCACCTTCTCAAACGGCCAATACTCTCATCCTCATATTCCCGAGGACGAGACCCTCGACTTCGATTACAATCCACCCGACAATCCTCGACATGAACACGCTCCTGCGGTAACGTCTGGTCAACCTTCCAAGATGTACCGGCCAGACAGCCGGCAATCTGGAGAGACCGCCTACAGCGTTGGTGCTGACAATCTCAACTTCTCCCGTCCGAGGAAGCCAAGTCTGGCGAGCTTGAACCGTCCTGATTTATCCATCGCCACGCACCTTCGACCTGATCAGGCGCAAAATTCAATTCCAGTTCCGGACTCGGCACGTGTCGAGTCAAGGGCCATGGCCCCCAATCCTATGCCATGCAGTCCTGGCCCGAGAGCTGCAAGGCACCCCTCAATAGCCTCTAACATGTCCTCGAGCAGTACGTATGCGTCCGCTGCGCCGGGCCTGTACCACAAATCCTCCTACGACCGCCTCGTTCCATATCGAAATGTGTCTCAGAATGCCGCCACGGGCAATCATGTGGGTCTTCCCCACATCATTCCGCCGAAGTCCCCACAACAAAACCATCTGGGCCCCTATGCCCAGCATCAACAATCTCCGTTCCTATACGAGGATGAGCTACGTTCCAGCATGCGGAGTCAGCTTACGTCGTCGACTGCCCAGGATACCCTGTTCACTGAGCCCGACAGGGCCAGTCTTATGACCAGGAGGAGTTCCGCCTTCAGTAACAATTTCAGGAATCGACGCTCCTCTTTCTTCGGACCTCACGATGCCACCTTCGATGTACGGGAAAGCCTGAGCGTGGACGATGTGATGGGTATGTACGAGCAGGGATTCAACGACAGCGATATGGAACTCTCTCGACGGCTGTCCAGCATCGACCCTGATCACGCCGAGGTACCTTCGTTGCGGCTCGCCCCGGGCGGAATGGACAACCACGACGATTCCAGACCAGGATCGGCAATGTCTCACAATAGTGAGGCCGCGAGCCGCTTGCTCGAGGCTATGAGCCAGAGCAACCCGATGGCGATTTCTGGCCGAACGTTTCCCCTGAATGGCGACGGCTCTGTCACTGTCGACGACACCCATGCCTTCTTCCGAAAGAGCCTTGCCTCATCTCTACCCAATGATATGAGATTCAGTTTCATCAAGTCGGAACTGCAAGATATCGGTGATGGCATTCCCAAGGGAGAAACTGACGATACCTTCGAGACGGACAGCGGGCGGCATAACAGGCATGACTCGGGCAAAGAGGTCGGTCCACGCGACGAGACCAACTCCCCTGTGGACGATGTCGAAGGACAAGACGAGGAACAAGACGAGGTCACACCACTAGCAGATGACCTCGAGGAAGAAGATGAAGCCATGGCGGAAGCAGACGACGTACTATCACCGCTAGATAAGGAAACTCTAGCGCTTCCTGTTTCCATGGCCGACATAAAAGCGATACAACGGACACCCACGCAGCTTCTCCAAGGCGCGCCCCAACCAGAAGACCTGGACCCTGATGCTAACGACCGATACGGATTCCGAAAACATAACCAGTACATCACACGCGAGCAGTATGACGAGTGGAACGGACCATATTCTGAGTACTTGGCGAGGAGGAAGAAGAAATGGGAGGCATTCCTGAAAGAAAACGGATTGATGACCGATAACCCCAACCGATTTCCTCAGCCGTCGGCCAAGGCGAAGAGGTTCGTGCGGAAAGGGATACCGCCAGAGTGGAGAGGTGCAGCGTGGTTCTACTACGCAGGTGGCCCCAAAATCTTGGCGAATAACCAAGGTGTCTACGAGAATATGTTGAAGCGCGTGGAGGGAGGAGATCTGAAGGACGTGTGCAGGGAGGACATCGAGAGAGATCTCTACCGGACCTTCCCGGACAACCTTCGGTTCAGACGCACGGCTACGCCAAGTCCGGGCGATGCGTCGCAGTCGCCAACGCCGGCGCATAGTCGAAACAACTCCACGCAGTCCGCTAATCCCACGCCAAGGGCTTCAGATCCCGAGATAATCGCCGCCCTTCGCCGTGTTCTCTCTGCCTTTGCAATCTTCAATCCCAGCATTGGTTATTGTCAGTCGCTAAACTTCCTGGGAGGAATGTTGCTACTATTCGTGGAATCCGAAGAACAGGCCTTTTGGCTGCTCAACATCATCACCAGGGTCTACCTGCCTGGAACCCACGAGATGAACCTCGAGGGCTCAAAGGTCGACCTCAGCGTGCTCATGAATGAGCTACAATCCGTTCTCCCGAGCGTCTGGACCAAGATCTCGGACGACGGATCCGGCACAGGCGCAGGCCCAACGAAGAAGAAAGCCAAGCGTGGCCGAAGCCACAAGGGCGCGCTTTCGATTACCGGCGAGAACCTCCCGCCGGTAACTCTGGCTCTGACGGCTTGGTTCATGTCGTGCTTCATCGGCACGCTTCCCATCGAGACGACACTGCGAGTCTGGGATGTTTTCTTCTACGAAGGGTCCAAGACGCTCTTCCGCGTCGCGCTTGCCATCTTCAAGACTGGGGAGCACGAGATCAAGGCGATCAACGACCCTATGGAGGTATTTGCTGTCGTCCAGTCTCTGCCCCGCAAGATGCTTGACGCCAATGCCCTGATGGATGTCACCTTCAAGAGGCGCTCGGGACTGAACCATCTCACGTCCGAGGCCCTCGATCAGCAACGAGCAGAGCGGAAGGAAAAGCTATCTATCCAGCGCAAGGAGGCGATCGTCGCAGCCGCGGCCTCACCGGGGATTGCACCCGCTGCAACGATCGCAGTGAGCAGGGCGCGAAAGACGGACGATATGTCGAGCATCCACTCCGGGGACAGCGCCAGTGTGCGAAAGAAGCACAACCTGTTCGCCCGCAAGGCTAAGGAACGCGGCAACTCTGACGTCTAGAAGGCCGAGTTTTGGCGGCGTCCATCGATGCCTGTGCTTCGGGGTCGGCCCTCTCAACCCGTCATCTCGGGGTACTATGAGGAGGCTTCCTGAGGGAGAAAGGGAAAAAAAGAAAATGGGACTTCAATTCTTCGTACAAAATTTACGGCATGCCTGTCCATTGTTCTCCTGGAAGAGATTGAGGACGGGAACACACCAAAAGATTCCCCAATTTGGCTTGGACAAAAAATTATGGATTGCTGGGGAGTTGTCTGGAAAGGAGGGCATGAGAAGACAAGAGTCCAGGACTTTGAAAAAAAAAACATGGCCAGCATTATACACAAACATTTTCATGACCCACCACCTATCTGGTGGAAAAGAGGGGGATGGAAGCCTGCATGCATGCATACACACATACATATAGCGGCAACAGGGGCGGAATCATTTTCACTGACACAACGCATTTGAGCGGGGGATGGACAAACGGCGTTTTTTTTTATTGCTGTCTGGCTGGGACATACGGATGGCTTTTGGCTTCTCAGGGTCTTTTGCTCTTTTTCCTTTTTTTGATACTCTTCTCCTCTTTTCAACACCACACCTTCGTTTTGCCCTTTTTTTCTATGTTTCTCTTCGTGTATTGTAGTTTGGAAGGGCTGTGTTGCATTTGGCATCCTGGAAAAGCCGGAAAGCTGGAACAGATCGGGAGGAGATCGAGCATTGAGGATCTTTGCATCTGGTAAAGTGGTTAGAGAAAAAAGAAAGAGCAGGAAAGTGTACTTTAGTTGTACATCAACAAGCAATGGGATACAGATCGAGGCTTGAGTTGCGACGCCTCTTACTTCATCTTCGAGTTTCTCCGAGTCTCTCTCGCCTCTGCATTACTCCGTGCTCTCGATAACTTACCGTTGGGTCTACGGCCAGTGTCAACTATTAATCAGGATGGGGGAGGGGCATTCATCCGTTGGGACTGTTATGAAGGGGTTACTGACAACTACATGGGCCAAATGCGCCTACAGTAGTGAGTTATGAGCCCGGGATATCCTGTAATTAATGGATCGTTGCACTGTTCGATTTCAAAAGGGCTGCCTACCCTGCCTAAGTATGGTATCACAATGGAGACTCCGTCACCTTATTCGCCTCCTTTCCATTCTATGTGACGACATACTCCCCCCTTCCTTGCGAATGCGACAACTAAAACACACCGGAACGCCAAACGACAACCACCCGCAACCTCGTGGGGTTGGGCAAGACTAAGCCCAGTCGTATCCCATAGATGAAAGACATTCTCCCTGGTCCCTCTGTCAGGCCCTCACGACTTTTGCCTCGACTGTTTTTCCACAGACCGTCCCCCATCGCCTCAACTGCAATTCTCCTGGGGACCGTCCTCTCCAATTGTATCATCCCCCAGCCCCAGCCCCAGCCCGCGAACGCCTTATTCATTGCCCAGCGGCAGCAGGCGCGGCATCGAACCGCGGCGCGCCCCTAGCGTACCGCTGGACGTACTCCCTGGCCGTCTTCTCGAACAGGGCCCTCTGGCCGCGGTACTCGTCTGCGATGCGGGCCTCGAGGGGGTCGTCGGGGTTGGGCTCGACGAGGAGCTGGCGCACGGCCTCGAGCACGGCCGTCAGCTTCCCCGCGGGCTTCCAGTTCTCGGGCTTGAGCTGGCCGATGCAGATGTTGCCGTGGCTGTCGTTTGTGACGTTGGGGTGGTAGATGCGCGTGGTGAAGGTCACGACGGGGGCCTTGAAGGGGTACTCGGGCGGGAGGGTGACGAGGAGGCCGAACTGGCCGCCGGTGTAGGGGGTGTTGGGGGGGCCCTGGAGGGTTACGTGCCATTTGTGGAGGTTTGACTCGTCGGGGAGGTTGATGGTTATGCCCTGTGGTGGGTTGGTGGTGCACTCGTTGAGTTCCTGGCAGAGAGGGGGCGGGCATAAGTCAGCTTGGCTTGTTCTGGTGGAGAGGAGGGGGAGGGGGGCAGGGGAGGGGAGTATGAACCTTTGCGATGCGCTTTTGAGACATGTTGACGGTTGTGGTGTTGAGAACCTTGAGATTTTTATTTGTAGCCCCAGCTTGTATTGCTTGTTGTTCGTGCTGTCAAGTGTGACTGCTGTAGTTTGTTTGTTGATGGGCCGGAGAAGAGAAGAGAGGGCAGGCAGGCAGGTAGAGGTAGGTGGAGAAGGAGGTGGCCAGATGGTTGAAATACCTAGGTAGCAGTCAAGTAGGAAAGGTGGTAGAAGACTAGTTTTACAGTTCTGGAAAGTTCACGGCTGTCTGTGACAAGATGAAGTTCAAAGGTGAATCAGCTGAGAGGTTGAGGAGCAGAAATAAAGAGAAAGATGTTGTCGGTCCTGGAAAGCTGCCTGATGGTGATGACGGGTCTGCGGGGCATTGTAGATACTTAGGTACTTAGAGGACCTATGCTCCCAGGCACTCTTTAGCACCCCCCAAATAGAGGAGCAAGGTACCCCTGTCGACATGCACTGTAAAATGTGGGGAGATTGAGTGAGTGACATCTGGAGTGACACGTGCGGAACCATCCGCCTTTGATCATCCAACCTCCTGAAACAACCACACACAACCACACCTGAACCTGCCTCACACATATTCCAGCCCAATGAGATCCAAACTCCCAACACTTGCTCCAGATCTACTTTCTGACTTGCTCAGATTGATTGCCAGTAGTGACACTACTCTAGCTCCGGGACTAATCGACTAATCAACCAGCTTTGACTTACCTCACCGTAGGGATTCATACCTGGGTTGCAGAGTTGAGCATGGCTCCAGACAACCACCTCAGCCCGAACAGTGAAACAGTTCTGGCCATTCGCAAACTGCTTCCTTATGATCATGATATACATATATCTCCGCCATGCTAGTTACAGAGCTACTGCAGAAGGTCCTTTGTCTATGAGTTTTCGGCGAGCACATCGGTAATCCTCCGGGGAGTATATTGGCACTCTTCGGCGAGCGGATCGGGGTTAGCTCAAGTTGGGAATCGGCCTCTATAAAACTGTCCTGATCACCGCATCATCAACTTTCTCTCTGTGTTATTGCCTCTGTATCTCACAGTCAAACAATCAAACAGCCCCACAGACACTTCCCACAGTGTCAAAGATGTCTTCCACCACACCTTCCTTCTCCCTCTCCCCTGTCATCCCGGCCGACATTCCTGTCCTGGCCGAGATCTGCGGTCTTGGATTTGAGAACGACAGACATACTTTGCTCAAGGCCGCCCACCCAACCAACCCATATGACCATGCTGCTGGGATGCCAGGAGCCTTCGAATACTGGCTCAGTCTTCCATCAGGCAAGCTTGAGTTGACCAAAGCCGTGGATAACGAGACGGGCGATATTATGGGGTTTGTCTGCTGGGGCACGAGACTCGCAAAGACCATCGAGACGCCCGCCAAGCCGGTGGTCACTGAGGAGGACGACAAGAAGCCTGCCAACACCATCTCAGCGGACTGTGTCGAAACGGACTCCCCCGACCTGGATCCTCTCGGTCAACTAGAGGAACTCACAGATTCGCATCTCGCCAACTATCAGAAAAAAGTCATGCCTGAAGGCACAAGGTGCATGTACATTATAAGCCTCACGGTGCACCCCAATTATCAAGGTCGTGGCGTCGGGGATGCCCTGATGAGGCAGGGTACGCAGCGTGCAGATGCTGAGGGCGTCTTCTGCTGGGTCCACTCGAGCGAGAGTGGGACAGGGTTGTACCGCAAGTGCGGCTTCGAGCTCGATGATACTCTGGAAATCGATCTGGACGAGTGGGCGGGTAAGATGGACATCAAGCCACCTTCCGGTGATGACAAGTGGGGGAAGTATACGTTCAGATATATGATCAGGCAGCCGAAGTCTGTCTAATACTTCATCCAAATTTGATCAACTGCATTAAGACTCTGGCCTCACCTTCGCGGAATCTCCCACGGTGCCATTTCTACCTCCCGAATGACCCCAAGTCAAAATCAGCCACGCAAACATATACAGATCAAGACATAAATGAACTAAGGCACCCCTCATGGAATCCCCAAAAGCCTAAACGGTCTCAGCAGGCCGATTAGCCTTCTGGAAGTCGCCAGTCACCGCCGTCTCAGTGTCAGTCCGTGTAATGACCCCGCCAGAGCCAGCCCCGTCACGAGTCCTCTTCTCCCTGACCAGCCTCTTTCGAGTGACAAAGCTCCAGAGATACGCGCCATTTACCACCTCATGGTCGCCCTCCTTATTCACCCAGACGTTGCCCAAGAACGTGGTCAACAGCACGCAAAGCCACATGATGGGGATGACTGCGACAAATGCCCACATGATGCCGCTCTTGGCGTTCATGCCAGCCGCCCCGCTCTTGTTGTTGAACACGGTGCTCATCAGGGTCAGCGCAATCATCCCACCGAAAGGCATGGCGAAGCTGAAGAGGCAGGTGAGGGCGGCCGTGCTGCCGGGGAAGTATGCCAGCCCATGCATGGAGGCTGGACTGAGTCGGATCCCCACGCCGTGACCTGTCAGAGCCATCATCCCGTAAACCAGATTCGTGTTCCGGGTCTTGATTGCCCATGCGAGGACTGTGATGCCGACCGCAGATGTGATTCCTCCCAGGAGGAGTGGATAGAAGGTCTGACGAGGCCAGACGTTCACGGAGAACATGGCCATGTATACCCCAGCTGGTGTCAAACATGTCAGTCTTATTTCAGGGAATAGGGGTGAACGAGAGGGAATTCGGGGGCCTGACACTCACCTCCAAGTCCTGGCAAGTAGTACAACAAGGCGGTGCCGGCCTGGCTTGCGCTCTGCCCCTCGACAAGCGCAAAGTACAGATCCATGAAGTACATGATAGCAAACATAGCCGCCCCGATCCCAAAGTTAACAAAGAACAGCAGCGATATATCTCGCTTCGCAATCAACTCCCATGGCACCATGGCCCTCTGCAGGGGGAACACCCGTGACATGCGGTGCGGCGGCGACATTGAGTACTCATAGAAGACCCAAGCGACGCTCAGCACCGCCCCGATGACCAAAGGCGCCAGCACAGCGGCCGAGCCCCAGCTATATGTCCCACCGGCCCAGGTGAACGCCAGGATGAGCAGGCCCAGGCCGAAGAGGAACAGCAGCTGGCCGACGTAATCGACCGTCCACAGCCTCGCCACGAACCTCGCGCGCCTCCTCCCACCACGACCTCCCGGCCCCCGCCCGTCCCCTTCCAGCCCCGGCACCGGCTGCGGGCCCACCAGCTCCTTCCGGAGGACCACCACGACGAGCACGACGGCCAGCACCGCGACGGGCAGGTTGATGGCGAAGCACCACCTCCAGCTCGCCTGCGTGAGGTACCCGCCCACGACGGGCCCGACGCTGAACCCCACGGCGTTGATGAGCGCGAAGAGGGCCCAGTTGACGGCGTACTCGGCGAGGGAGACGCGGTCGGCCAGGATGGTGCGCACGCAGATGTTGACCCCCGCGGCGCCGACGCCCTGCACCGCGCGGCCGAGGAGGAGGGCGGCGAAGGAGGATGTGGGTGCGGCCGTGCAGATGGCGGAGCCGACGGCCATGAGGAGGACGGTGGTGTGCAGGGTGGCGTGGCGGCCGTAGGTGTCGGCTATCTGGGCCCAGAAGGGGAGGAAGGCCGCGCTTGTGAGGTTGAAGACGGAGACTATCCAGTTTAGTTGGGAGAGCTGGTCTGTTGGTGGGGTTGTCAGTGTGCCTTTTCTTTTACTTCTTTTTTTTATTAGGGATATCAGGGGGCTTACTGAAATCTTCTGCTATGAACGGCAGTGCGGACGCTACGATGGTGGTATCGAGACTCTGCAGGAGGAAGGGGGCAAAGAGGCCGATTACGACTTTCCACCGGTACACTTGACGGCGGTGCCGCTCTGCTTTCTCTTCCGGAGTGAGTTCCGGCTTCTTTGGCTTGGACTTGGAATCCCTGGTGGTCGTCGTGGGGCGGTGGTTCTTGTCGATGGGTGTGGTAGAGGGGGCCTCGAAGCTCGTGGATGTCTCCGGTGTCGTCGCCACGTACCCGGTGCCTGGTTCCGATCTTTGTTGCAGGGGAATTTCCATCGACATGGTTTGGGGTGCTGGCGGTGCATCTCTATCTTCCTGTTGACGTTCCTGGTACTTGTTCCGCGCCCAACGGTATGCACGGTATGTAAGGTACATTTTGTTGGTTTGAGAGTCTGACCTGCTGATACGAAGGGTCGAAGGTGCCTATACGACCTCTTTGGCCGTCTGAAGTCGATAATTGTCTCCGAGATTGTATACTAGGAACAATGATAATGCTCTTCTGGCTTACTGTCTTGTTGGCGATACGTCTCAGCTCCAACTCTTGGCCCAGAGAAGTGGGAGCCACCGCTCTTTAATACAACAACCGCCATGATGTGTTCCTCGCACGGAATTCCCCAGAATGGGCCTCGTCCTGTCGCATTCGAGAGAAATGAGGCCTCGCAGGCTTTTTTCTGACTATGTTGTATGCCATGCTGCGTAGCTGAGCTGCGCAAAATGGGGCGCATTGCAGCCAGGGGGGAATCCGCTCGTGGTATAAATCCCTTTTAGGAATGGCGGGTGTAAGTCGTAGTATTACTTCTTCTCGCTCTCGTTCTCGGTTAAGGCTATGTCGGCAGCCATGCAGCTTACACACGTACTTAGGTAGGTAAGTATCTCTCACAGGGTCTCCACGGAATTTTGGCACCTTTCCGGTTATGGATTGATGTCGCGAGTGCTTACGTCTCTCACCTTAGGTCATCAATGAGGTCGTATGCAAAGGATCTGGCCCACTATTCTGCCGTTGTGGCTATGAATGGGATCGTTTGCAGTGATTACATTGGTATATCTGTGTACATTAAAACAAATCCATGAGCCATCAAAAAGGAGTAGAAATGTTCCATATTACTGTGACCGTCCAGCTCTCATACAATCATGTACCGACAGATGAAATGATCAACCTCAGGGCTTCCGGGAAAATATTCACACCTGGCCCTTGTTTGGAAGTTACCTGAGGCTCTCGAACCGTGTTTTCTCCTCATGATCACCATTGGTCACATATTCGACCGTCCATCCCCACAGATCATCCTGCTTTGCCTCGTCGTAGCTGTCCTTGCTGGACGATATCTCCTTCCTCCCTTCAAAGTACTTCCCGCTGACTCCATTCACATCAGCACCTGTAGCCAGTCGGGTAAGCGAGGCAGCAGAATCCTCTGGCATGTGGATATTATGTGACAGCAGAACCCGCAGCAGGGGCATAGCCCTCGTCAGGACCTGGTCCCATAAGAAACGCTCAATCCCTCTGGCCTCACGAGCGAGTCCGGTGCCGGGCATCAAGCCCGGGTCGAACGCGTTGACCGTGATGCCGCGCTCCGGCACACGCTCCTCCAGACGCTTACTTAGTGCATACGTCCACAGGACATTACACAGTTTGCTCGTGGAGTACCTCTGGCGGCCCGGGACGTGCACCATCGAGGGCGGGGGGTGAGCCAGTTCCTCGGCGCTGTTATATATGGCGTCAGGCAGGCCCGTCTTCTGTGTCGGGTCGTGCGTGCCGCTCGAGGTGACGATGATGCGGGCACCCTGGGCGAGGGAGGGACAGAGGAGATGAAAGAGGAGTGCGTGGCCGACGTGGTTTATGGAGAACGTCTTTTCGAGGCCTGAGGGCGTCTTCTGCAACTCGCCTGGGAACTGGAGACCGGCGTTCAGGAGGAGAGCCTGTATCGGGGGATAGTTGCTGTCGGTCCACTGTTTTGTGTAGCCGCGGATGCTGTCGAGGTCGAAGAGATCGAGGCGCATGAAGATGGTGTTTTTCTGGCCGAGTGACTTATTGATAGCTTCAGCGGAGTGTTTGCTATCGGATCGCGATGATATGACAATGAGGTAGTCCGGATGTTCCTGGGCTATCTGTCGTGCTGCATAGTATCCAAGGTTGGCAGTGCCTCCTGTAACTATAACAGAGCGACTGAAATCCATGGCTTAAAATTAATGGAATGACTTGGCAGATCTGAGGAATAAGGATGAAACTCTATGAGCGTGGTGCAGAGATGAGGATAGAAGCTGGTGTTTGGGTTACACCAGAATATATACTGCCACCCTTATGGGGACTATCATGGAGGAGTAGGGTGACTATCATGGTGGAGTAGGGTGACAAGCCACAAGGTCGTACAAATCTCAGCTAAGCAGCCTGCCCGCGGATCTGAGTATAGCAACCTGCTCGTGGCCCGCGGGTTGGGGTTTAGCAGGAATCCCGTAATGCACATCAGCAGTTCGGACGAACTCGTGGCCGACTCTATCTCCGTCGACGCGGCTCCGCTGAACCAGGCCCGGAGGCGCGAAGCGGCGAAGGGGCTGTGAGCGGAGCGTTCTAAATTCCTCTGGAACTGTGCCGCAGGTTTCTCGTGCGTGGATTGGCTAGAAAAAAATCCCGATACGTGGATTGGTCAGTTCAACCAGATCCTTAACAATTTCCTTAAATGAACGCTCCGGGTCCGCTGAATCTTTAACCACTCTACACTATTTACACTAGCTGACAATATAACCTCGCAGATACTTTAATCGATGGATATACGTGGAAATTTGGTGCTCTCCCCAGAGCTTGCGTAGGGCCGTAGGGTACCAAATTTAACGGAGTGGTCACGTATATTTTGTACATTACACACAGATAGGGGCCGAAGAGCATTCGGGATACTAAAGTTTCCTACCTACTTAAGTAGGTTTTTGATAGGATTTCCACATGGAGAATAACAATATTCTCAAATCTCAACCAGGGTTGGAGGATTTATATTGTCTGCCTGTAGAAAGGAGTCCTGGAAGGAAGCGGTCGAGACCGTACCATGTACGTACGATGATATCCCACCCATTCCAATGCTTCTGGGTCCGGATTACTGTGCTTCAATATTTTACAACAAAAATGAAGATAACTACAATGTCCCTTTCCCTGTATATGTATGTAACTCCGAGCCTTAATCGTCTTCAACAATCTTATAATGTGGATAGGCTGCAACTGATCAAATTTCGAACAACCTTGGAATCAAATCACAGTATCTCTCAGACACCACCAGCATCCTTGATGGCTGAACCTCAATAAAGTCTACTGTGCACCTGTGTAGACATACCCCATGAATCTTGACTAGGACGAGGTGAGACCACATATCCCTGTATATAGTGCTGGGGCGACATCGCCCTACTAAGCGTCGGATCCGAAGATCCGGGGGACTCAAGCTCGGGCAATGATGACAGGGGGCCCATAGGATTGTTGCCGGCGAGGTTGGCTGTAGACATGGCATGCGCCCGGATCGGGTACGTCACGCCATTCCCGCTCGTAGGTGAGAAAGGGCTGGGATTAAGCGGCTCCAGGGTATCAGAAAGATCCGCGGCCGGAGGGGCGTACTGTCGACCATTACTGTACAATGAACGCGGGCTGGTCATTGGCGATTGCCACCTGGAATCTGTACCCTAATTCGATATGGACATATCCTCGGTATCGCTGCCAGGGAGTTCATGTTTGGCGGAACGATCTGCTCGGGAGTATACAGGTAGCTCATAGACTGGCGGGTGTGCAAGTCTGTGAAATCTTGGGCTCATCGTAGTTCTTGGAGCGTGGTCCTGAGGTGGCGATAAGGCCACGCTGGCAACCATGTCCTTTGGAATCCCATTTCCGTCCAAGAGGCTCGCTCCGAGTTGATCTCCTGCGAAGTTCCCGTGGTCATGTGGCTTGTTACCGGAAATTGTATCAATACCGGCTTGCTGGGGTGCTAATGCGATCTCGTCTTGTTCGCCTTGCTTTCGTTTGTTTCGTCGACGGGCGAAATAGCATCCTGTCCATGTTGCTGCGATGATGAGGACGCTGAGGCCAGCTGCGATCCCAATACCGTACGTTGCTGCTGGAGAGAGTCCACCACCGCTGCTGTCGCCTTTGCTTGACGATGCTGATGTGTTACTCGAGCTGGAAGAAGATGTACGGCTTGTTCCAGAGGTCTCTGCTGGTGAAGATCCGGATCCCTGTGTATTGGTTGGCTTAGTTGTTTGTGTTGACCCTGGTGAAGATGAAGGTGTCTTGAAAGTTGACTTTGCGGAAGCTTCTATCTCAGCACGCGATCCAGAGGGCTTTGATACCGAAGTGGCCGGAGTGACCGTGGTTGAAAGGGCTGATGTAGATGTTGTTGAGAAGGTCCTGCTTACAGTTGCGGTGGCCTTGGTCGGCAATGCTTTAGCCTCCGCCCATGTGTCCTTCCCAGTCCTAGACACTTCGGTCATTGTACCTCCAGACATGTAGTAGATCCGGATGTCATATGATGATGGGTCGGAGGCCACTGCAAATTCCCCATCTGTATCGTCGGCAACGGGCCAGTACTTTGTGTCAATGCTATCCTCAACGCTCCAAGAGCCCAGGTTCAGTCCATCCTGCGACGTTACATAATGCAGTGCTTTGTCGCTGCCTATGTAGTAGATATACTTGCTTTCGTCCTGGTCGATTGCCAAGCCAATCGAGGAAATTCCGGAAGACCAGGCTTGTAATCCAGCAAGCACGGTGACAGAACTATCGGTGGTGAAGTTTTGCGTTGATGTACTCGTTGTGTCGCTGTTTGAGAGGGGCTGAGGTGTGGTTTCTGTTCGCAGCAGTGAGACTCCCATGTCAACTAAGCTTCATTGAACAGTATAGAAAACTTGTGACCCACCAATATCCCAGGTCTTGCCGTTGTTCGTGTTCGCGATCTCGATATTATTATCACTTCGTGGTTCGACAGTGTACATGTTCGTTCCACGGACAACCGCAGCACCAAGTGATGGCCCTTGCAAGTGTCCATCTGGGTTGACTTGTCCGATATAATCCCATCCGTCTGATTTATACTCAAGCTGATGTAAAGCCGCATCGGAGTCGTGAAAAAAGAGCCTTGTCCCATCTGATGATGAGAGGCGAACAGCCGCCAACCCGGTGAAGACGCTGACGTCCGGCATGGCGGAATTGTCGGAGAGAGCATCGTCAGGCGATTCGTGGGATACTAAACTGTACGTGCCATCGCTCATATCACATTTGAACCGTTCGTGTTCGAGGTCTAAGCCAGTATTCTGCCAGAATACATCTGCCTGAAAGAATATCAGCGAGTGTGCAGTGCCATCAATATAATCCTGATAGGACGACACATACATATACCTCTCCATCTTCATACCATCCGACGGCCGCAATATTTGATCCACTCTTGGGTTTAACAGCAATTGGTAGTACTAAAGGAGACTCTGTCGGATAGATAGGCGTCGAGTTGCTATTGCATAGGCTGTACGTAAACTTGCCGTTGGAGTCTAGCACAATCAGTTGAGTACCCAGGGGCTGGTACATGAAGGCAGCATAGCTTCCACAGACCACACGTGTGATACCGGCGAGAAAGAATAGACATGTCGCCAGGAGCGAGATGGGCCGGAATCCTGTCATGTCGCGAGCCTCTTGTCCATAAGGGAACACATGGAAGTATTCAAAGGAGTGGACGAGGAAGATAGCGCCGCAAACAATGTGATTGTCGAAAGTGAGCGGACCAGCCGAAGTCGACTGAAGAAGGGAAACAGGAGATCAAGGTGACGAGAAGCCTCGTCGCTAACATCTGGACATTGCCATTGTTCGTTGGGACTGGGATACCAACATGAGACCGATCCATGCTCAAATCCTTCTTGACCCTTGCAGGAGGTGAGTTGGTAACAGATTTTACGCTCATATCTATCTCTAGTGAATGAGGGTTGGTGCTTGTTGGTTCTTCAATCCAAAGTTGCCCAATCGAAAGCTGAGGGCATAGAATGAACACCAGGGTCTAAGTTCCCCATGGCGATGAACATGCGTCGTCGGACCGCCTGAACACCAGTTTGTCTCTGTGGGCTGGAGTCGTTTGATATCAACACAGCCAACAGAGACTGGTCTCGAAGAGCTTACGAGCTTGGCGGAGAGGACGGAGGGCGGAGATCGCCCATTGAAAGGGGTCAGGGGAAATGAAATGGAGAGGCAAGTCTGCGGCGCAGTACATGATTCTGCGGATACCTAGCATGGGCACCTGTGCAGCTGAGGCTCACCGCCGAGCCGCACGTACCATGCAATTGTTGTTCCATGGTGGGCAGTTGTATATCAAGACAAGATCATATCTTCAACACTCGAGATAAATTGAATCCCATCTCTCCATGCGATGATGTATAGGCACTTAGTTTATGTCTAAGTATCTTTGAATAGGTGTCTACCGGCAACGACTTGAACAGCTGGGTATCCAAACCTTCCACAGCCAGAGACATGAGAAGTACATGTACAGACACCACCTAGGTAAAGAATAGTGAGGTAACGTTTGAGAATTTTGCCGGATCACGTCGATAGTCCGAGTATACTTGTTAGTCGGTCAACAAATTCAATACCGATATCAACGACCGACCCCTGGTACCCGAAACGCAACGTTTCTGTGATTACTTTGGCACCGTGAAAGCCCTTCAGGATACAAATCGCTATACGTACTAAACATATTAATATATTATTCCCTCTTTGTGTTCTTTCATCATTGAGGGGCCAGGTATACTATTAGGCCCGAAAGTGTTCCGGGTTATTCAGTCGCAGCCGATATCAATGCCCAGGTGCTCTTGTTTCATATTATCTGCTATAAGAGAGCACGATTCCTACATGATAATACTGGAATCCATCATCCAGAGAGATGTTGCTATGATTGAAATCTCACTTAAACGACCTAGTTAATGAAATCTGCCCAGGTGATGTTCTATTCGAGGAAGCAGAGAATCGAGACGTCACATTTGATGAGCCATGAAACCTGCTCATATTCGGCTCGATGAACTGCCCGGCACAGACATAAAAGCCTATGAAATAATATTAGGGATCGTTTTCAAAACGATGTACGTAGTACTCGGAATTAGTTGAGCATATTATTATATAATAACGGTTATATACTGGCGAAAAAGCGAGCTTCGGTCATATCTGTACTATTGTGAATGGGGAGGAAGTGATTACACGTATAGCCCAGGTTTACAACTCAGTCTCCATGCAACTACATGATACCATGCTCGAACCCAATATGATGAATGGACTCGTCACTAAGGTTCTGGGAAATTTTCTATTCTTTCCTTTGCCTCCCAACTTACAGACAAGACTCCACTGCCGTAGAGTCCCCTGACTTGCTAGATGGACACAGGTTGCAAGTTTACCCAGGCTTTACCACAGTGAGTTGTGTGCGTTGCAAGTCATCTGTGTCACATAGGTACAAACGGCTTCAACCAGAAATACTTGGCATTGGGTGCCATGAAGTGAGTGAGTCCAGGTTTTGACGTATACAATGCGCCTTTGCCAGGCTATACCGTTGTACACAAATCATGGAGACTTCGATGGTTCCTACTGCTGTGAGACCTCGATTTGCAGACAACGATCATGTCAAGGCACCCCAAAATATCATGTTGTTGAAGCATGGCCAACAAGGACCCACAGGCTGGACCAGTTCGCTGCTCATGTGGGGTGGATGTTTAAGGTTGACGGGAGGCCCACTGGCGATACAGATAGGAACTCTATTTCGACGACAAGTCTTCAAGCTAGGCAGTACAGCAAGTTGTTTCCATACCTAGGTATTGTGGGTAATCCGAGTGGGCTGGTCCTAGAGTTGGAAGACGGACAGAGATAATAATCACAACCGGGTATTATGTCTTGAAAGAAAAGGAAATTACAGCGTGGTCACTAGGTCCTATGGTTGATGCAGAATGTCCTTGCCTACTAAGTAGGTAGATCAGGATATGTTGAGCTAAGGGCATAGTCTGTCCTTTCTCCGTGGTGATTTTGAATTTTCCGAAAGCCGCAAAAGTACAATCCATTGGTACATATCTTATATCTGAGTCTATCTCGGATCTGGGGTCCCCTGGCGTGCGTGAACCCACTAGGTAGCGACTTAGCCTTTGTGTATCGCCAACTACAAGAGTCAATCCTGATGTTGACAGCAGCCGCTGTGGATAAATCCTAGTGTTGGCAGAAGCATTGTCTCCAGTTTAGCCTCGAGAAAATTTCCCACTGGACAAGCCAATGGATCAATGGTCATTCCGCCAAACAAGGGTGGATGTCCATAAGTACCCTCCAAGAATTTCAAAGCCACTCCTGTCCTTCGTTTGTTGCAAGGTTCCCTCCGTTGAACTATGCCAGACCAAAGACTTTTCGTGTCTAAGGCTCGACGCTGAGATTTCCAAGACTCTTTAGGTTCGCCGCAGCCTGCTCTTCCATGGCATGTTCCCAAGATTGCCATTCCCCGTCGTAGTCAGGTAGGACCCTCACATCCAGGGTGGTCTGATGTGTTCGAGATACCGAATCCTTCCAAAGATCCACAACTGTTCTGGAAGGCAGATGGCCTGAAACCTCGAAGGAGCAGGTATGCAGGCTCCCTGATTGTGTACTTGGTCTTGGTACCCGATCGAAATAAATTGCTGCTGGTAGCTCCAACGGACCATCTGGAACCCGCATTGCCTTGTGTCCAGCGCCGATCACCAAGAAGTTCAGGTTCGGCATGAAGGCGACCGCCCTCCCTGAGGCTGTCAAGAGCCTCTCCGTCTCAAATATTATACTTGAAGCTTCAATCTCTTTGCGTGGAGCCCAGATACTGAGCCATTGAAGGTTCTGCCAGGATGAAGCAACTGTTGATGTAGCGTTGTGAGGATAGGACTCGAATAGCCCCAAAAGTAAGGTTGGGTCCATAATGTCCACGAGGGATACTTGTTTGAGACCTGAAATCAAGCTGTGTAGAGATTCTGCCAATTCTCTTGGACCGCCGAAATTATTAGTCCAGATGTTGAGATCAAGTGTTTCGAGGCCAGGGGCTACTATGACGTTAACGATAGAACATAGTCTGAGACAGAGCTCTCTTCTAGAGAAAGACATTTACCTTTCAAGTTTCCACTGAAGCGTAGCAAGTCCGATAGATGCCAGCTTTGATCTTGCATGATTTTTATCCAACGGAGGTTGGGAATTGTCTCGCAGATGTCAAGTAATGTTGTTGGTTTTAAGATCGAGGAAGTGTGCATGTGCCACGAGAAAAAGCGGGCAGTCATGAATGGTACCACAGGTAATACGGCACGGCCACAAGGCGCTTCCAATGGCCACAGATTTGATATTCCGGATTTCGTCGAGGCTTCGGTGGAAATATCGAGATTGAACTTGACGACCAGTGGGTGGTTGCGCACCTCCTTTGAATTCCACTGCTTCAGGGCATTCAATAGCTGATTCATGACGCCAAATAAGCCACCCTCACGCCACCATATAGAAGGAGTGGTTTTCGAAGTTAATCCTGCAATGGTCGATGTCTTGCGTCGGCAGGAGTTTCCATCATTCTCACAGAAACAGAAGTTGATGGCAAGTTTCGACAGATAATACCGTCTTGCTCCTACAAGAAGAGCTTCGAATGCTTCCAGCTCACCATGCCTCCAGGTTGCACATGTTGGGCATTGGTGCAGGTATATATTTCTGAAGAGCTGCTTCTCAACATCACATTGCCACTCTTGATCGACACACGCGAACGGTGCCAGCATGATTTCTCCTGGATCTAGTTCGTAGACATCGGCGATACAGACAGACCAATATCGGCTTGTTCTGGTGCTAAGCAGATCCTGTATTGCGAAGTGGCGGATACCTTCTCGGAGCTCGGCAGGCAGTTTGCGGTAGTATTGGAAAGACATGGCGAGATGCTGAAGACTGCCTCTTGGGGGTTGGGGTGGGGAGGCTGTGATGAATGAGGCTCAGAAATTGTCGTAGGATTAGCGTTAGGGCGAAAAACACATGGTGCGCTTCGAGGGACGCAAGATGATGAATGGAGTGAAGGTGACAGAGGATACTCGTCCAAGCTTCAAATTGGGCAGGATGCGAAAGGCACCGTCTCTGCTGTCGAACGTCGCGTGTCGAGTATGGCGACGCCACGTGAGGCAAAATTACAGAGTGATGCCAAAACGGAGAAACGCCTAAACCGATGGTTCGGCTGAAAGCTGACGAGGTGATGGTTTTCGTGATTGACGACGGTGATTCGCAATGGTACGAGACACCTACTTAGTAGGTAAACAGGTAACCATATAGGTAGCCTTGGTACTATTTGATGCAAACAAAACAACCTTGGAAGTTTGAACCTTGGATTGCCTCACATAGTGTCACAGGTAGGTAGGAGTCTGCGAACGGGCCCTATTTCCTCTTTGACCACATTCATGTGGCCGTGCCTATAGGTCACTTGTACATAGGACAAGGCTGATCAGCCTGCGCTGTTCCTCCAGCTATTGATTACAGCGACTTGTTTTCACACTTCGGTCCATGCACATGTGCCTGATTATCATCTGTGCACATCTCACAGCCTCCAGTTTGTTCCTGGGTTGTATTAATACAGAGGTCTGGTTATCATTGTCGAAGTATTTATTTGAATTTATGCTATCTTTCGGCGTACATATGTCCAAGCCTAGAGTTCGGAGGTGCCCCAGGTGCCAGGTATGTGTAGCTTTGGTGGGGGGG
>LKEA01000027.1:346646-361083 GCA_003795315.1 Cytospora schulzeri | reverse complement strand
GTGCCCACTGCCCCAATGTTGAATGCTGAGAGAACTATTTTCTCCGTCTAAATGTTCACGCTGCCTGATAAAATTACATGAGCTGGAGGCCACAAAAATAAACCTCTCTCAAATAAGATACTTTGTTCTCCCGCTCATCGATTTGCAAATCATGGCCATTTCTAACATTATGCCTCAGCGGTTCTCTATATCTATTTCCATTCGTTTCGATATCCCCTGCGGCCAGCTGGCTCATCATTCTCTCCCAGGACTCCCACTCCCACTCCTCTTCCGCCGGCGACCCCTCGGCATGAAAGTTGAGCCTCATCGTTGGAGGTGGCTGAAGACAGTCCATAGCAGGAAGTCAAGTCCTTAATGTTGGAAACTACTGTGCTAAAGAATGAAGCACATACATGCGACTTAAATAGAGGGAGTTGTTCGGGATATGACTTATAGAGAACTGACATAGAGAGATATTACAGCCTGGGCCATCGTCAGCACTAAGCAGCTATTCTCCCAGTTACAAGTTTCTTTTGAAGTAGGTACCCATGTGAGGCATTAATTGTTGATACGATACTATGCGCGTAGACTTGCAGGACCAGAAAAACAGGTTGGCATGAGTACCGGAGGTATGATGGTATCTCCTATGGATAGAGCTCACGCGGTTCTTAATAAATCAAGTCATCAATGGATATTCTTTTATCCATGTCGTTAAGAGGCCGGGTTAGGGTCAAGCGAAAGCGGACCCGCTCCCGCCCCTCTAAAGCTTTGCCTCCATCCGCACCAATGACGTGTGGTACTGTTTGGTGGGCTTGGCCGTTTGGCGGGGTATCCCGCGCATCGACCTTCCTTTAAGTGCCTATCAGAGGAAGACCGGCTTTGCGGATCTACGATATGTCGACGGTTAAACTCTAGGATATGACGGCCTGTTACATAATCCTGGCCGTTTGCCCTGTTTGACCCGTGGGTCTCAGTCTCATAAATACCCTCCCTCTGTTCAATCTTTCCTAACTCTCCTCACCTTTCGTCTTAACTCAACTCAACGACATACCATATACCCAACCAAACTCACATCATACACACACACATACTCACATACCTCATCTTTCCCCAAGTCACACACATACACATCATGGCCTCAACTCAGAACACCAGGTAGGTTCCCCCCTTCCTCTCTCTCATCCCCGTACTACGTCATTAACACACCACATTAGCAAGACCTACACCCTCAACACGGGTGACAAGATCCCCGCCATCGGTCTGGGAACTTGGCAGTCCAAGCCCAATGAGGTGAAGAACGCCGTCGAGGCTGCCCTGAGGGCTGGTTACAAGCACATCGACACAGCCTTCGCCTACGGCAACGAGAGGGAGGTCGGTGACGGCATCAAGGCCTCGGGCGTGCCCCGCGAGCAGATCTGGCTCACCACCAAGCTGGACAACCCATGGCACAAGCGCGTGACCGAGGGATTCGCCAAGTCCCTCGAGGCCCTGCAGACAGACTACCTTGACCTGTACCTGATGCACTGGCCCAGCTCCACCGACCCCGACGACCTGAAGAAGCACTACCCCGACTGGGACTTCATCGACACCTGGAGGGAGATGCAGAAGCTGCTCGACACGGGCAAGGTGAAGAACATTGGTGTCTCCAACTTCGCCATCAAGAACATGGAGAAGCTCCTCGCCGCCGAGAGCACCAAGGTCGTGCCCGCCGTCAACCAGATCGAGCTGCACCCTTGCAACCCCTCGCCCAAGCTCATCAAGTACCTGCAGGAGAAGAACATCCACCCCACGGCCTACTCGCCCCTCGGCAGCACCGACTCCCCGCTCACCAAGAACGAGGCGCTGCTGTCCATCGCCAAGGCCAAGGGCAAGTCGCCCCAGCAGGTGCTGATCATGTGGGGACTCCAGAAGGGCTTCTCCGTGCTGCCCAAGAGTGTCACCGAGTCGCGGATCAAGACCAACTACGAGATGGACGGCTGGAGCCTGACGGACGAGGAGGTGGCCGCGCTGGACTCGATCCAGGAGCGCTTCAAGGTCTGCGGAGACGCCTGGCTGCCGGTCAAGGTGTTCTTCGGTGACGACGAGTAGATGTGGATGCATCAGAAAGAACATATCATGCGAAATCCGATTAGACTAATGAAATAAATGATACACAAGTCAAAATAAAGCTTTACAGGTCAGCCCTGACCGCCGACGTCCAAAATGGAAATTCTGCCACTTTCCTCGTGTCTAGGTTGATGATATGTTTCAGCCTGAATTATGCTCATAATATTACAAAGTCACAGGCTGCTAGATAATGTTCAGCCTGCGCAAATCACCTGGCGTCAACCCCGGTTCGTCGAGGGCTTGCCAAATGCTCATGAATTCCAGCCTGTTCCAGCCAGACTGTTGACCAACATCTTGTGGACAGTGCTAATCTGCCGTATTACGTAGTACTGTCTGAGACGTGATGTCAGTACGGCCAACTCCGATCTCATCCGCACTGAGAGAAGCAACTCACCGCAGCCATGGACCATAGTGTTCATGATAATAGCCCTTAGCCTCGGAGAACTTCAAAGAACCAGGCACCTACGTATGATTCCACGTCGCCACAATCTCCGCCGCACCCATATGAAGCCGGCTCGTGCCATCAGCACTCATCAATGAGCTCGAGGTTACTAAGGGGGCTGTGGGTGAGTTCGGAGAGCCAAGCTTCGTAGTCTCATTCATCAGGGAATCAAGAAAGGACGGGTTTATACCATATACCATACCCGTAAACAAACAGCCCACACCCTTCATAGCTTCACCCTGACCTTCTCATCCCCACCACCCTGCTCCCTCAAGACCCAGCCAACCTCCCTCCGAACCCGCTCCGCCAGCCGCTCCCCATCCTCCGGGTCCAGATCCGTCCTCTGGCCCCGGCCAAACATGGTAAACTTCTCGCTCCACCTGCCCTGGGCCCTGATCTCGGGCCGCGGTATCACGTGGAAGTGCACGTGGGGGACGACCTGCGCGGCGGCGGCCCCGTTGTTCTGCACGACGTTCCAGTCGCCCACGCCCGTGGCCCTGCTCAGCGCCGAGGACAGCACGCCCAGGTAGTAGCCCAGCTCGCGGGCCTCGTGGCCGGCGACGTCGCTGAGCTTGGGGGAGTGCCGGCGGGGGCAGAGGAGGAGGTGGCCCCGGGAGAGGGGCATGATGTCCAGGAAGGCGATTACGGTGGGGGTGGAGAGGACGATGTAGGTCTCTGGGTTGGGGGATGTGAGGGCTGGCGAGAGGGGTCCGGGGGAGGGGGAGGAGGAGGAATCCGAGGCTGGTGGGGGGTCTAGGGGGTTGTAGGGCTTGTAGATCTGTGATATGCGGCAGAAAGGGCAGTCTGGGTTGTTGTTGTTGTCTGGTATGGGTGTTGTCGAGGCCGGGTTTGAAGGCTGTGGGTTGTCGAATGATGACTTGTCTGGTATGAGAGGTGCCATTGTATGTCACCTGCCCTGCCTTGAAGACACTATGGGAAGCGAACAATAATGAACAAAACCAAGGGAACGTGTCAAAGTGCTTGATCTAATCGATCATCAAGAGCTATAATACGGGGCATAAAAATCAAGGGTAGTCGAATATCCCCGGATATATCCCGCCCCAATACACGTCAGTCAGTTCAGGTACAAGTGTGTAGCTGGAATCCAGGATAGTTGAGCTGGATTAAGCTGGATTAAGCTGGGATGAGCTGAGAATGAGCCTCGGCTCCCGCAATGACCCCTGTCGTAACGGCTGAGTGCGCCGGCAGGCAAAACACACAGGTTCTGCCGTGGACAAGTCTCGACCGCCCAATTTTTCTACGGATTAGCGCCTTTACGCCCTTTCGCATCCCGCCGCATTCATCTTCAACAACACCAATTCTAAACACCACCACCATCTCGAACTCGATCCTCCCATCTCGCAACCGACAGACAGGCACACCATCTACAACCTCTCCCGCACACGAACCCTCACGTTCTTAGAAGTCATCCACACCTCCCACAACAACACCACACCCATAGAACAACAGAATGTCTCGCGAAGGCTACACCGTCCCCACCGGCTCCCAGGGCAACTCCTTCGGCGCAGGTGGCAACGCCATGGCCGGCAAGCCCAACAGCTTTGCCGCCGAGTTCCGTGACGACAACGCCCTGATGAAGTACCTCTGCGGCGACTGCGGCTCCCACACCCCCCTCAGGAAGTCCGACCCCATCCGTTGCAAGGACTGCGGATGCCGTGTGCTGTACAAGGAGCGAACGAAGAGGTTAGTCAGGATCTGCGGATTGGTCAGGGGGAGAGAATGGGTTTGGGAATATCCGGCTAACGAGTTTGTGGTACAGAATGATCCAGTTCGAGGCGCGGTAAATGGTGGTGATGCGATTCAGCTATGCGATCCGGTGATAAGAGCCGGCGATATGCTCAACGATGAACTCTCGACAAAGGATGCTTACAGCATTGGTTTGACAAAACCGGCAGTGTGGGGATGGTATTCTGCATCAAGCACGGGTCTGATTCGTGGTCTTCCAGAGCGGACAGCAGGAGTCTGGGATAACTGTCCGCGGGTACTCTGTGATTACGAAAGCACGATACCCCGACGTGATGGAGACAAGAGAGAACCCTGCAGATACCATGAGGATGAGGACAGAGGACATCACAGCCACGATGGAGTTGGGGCGTAAAGGACTTTTGAATGCATTTTCTAGACAAATTTTGATGGTATCAAATCCCTCGACCGAACGCCGTTAATGCAGATTCCTCCCCCCGAGTACACCGTTCCGATATGCAAATTCTCTTCTGATCATCGCCCCCCAAAGTGCGACGTGACCAAGATCCCATCATCACTCCTAGCCCTGCTTCTGCTGCTGGTGCAGGAACTTTGCGAAGCTAGCCTCGTCGCCGAGTGTCTCGTCGCCTGGCAGCATGGCCGCCTCGTATCTCGCCTGCAGGCCGTCCCGGTCCATCTCGTCATCATCATCGATCTCATCAGAGTCCTGGTCGCTGACGACATCAATACCATCATCTCCTTCCTTCCTCTCTGTCGTGGGGATACCACTCGTAGACAGGCCCTTCATCATCTTGTCCAACTCCTTCTCCCGTGCGGCCCTCTTGGCATCGTCCCTCTCCTTCCTCTTCCTCTCCAGCTCTGGCTGGTAGTCCCTGTTGAACTCCTCCGCCTTCTCCGCCACCGCCTCAAAGAAGTCGTCGATACCCGCGCCAGTCATGCTACTCACCCCCACAACGCTCAGGTGCGCGTAGAACTCCTCCAGCATGAGGGACATGCTGTTCAGCAGACTGCCCATGTAGCCGCTGCCACCGCCAACACCGCCCTCGGAGCCGCCAAAGGCGTTGCTGTTCTCGTCCTCCTGCAGTGCGGCCTGGAAGGCCTCGAAGTCGGTCATCCACTCCTTGGCGAAGGAGGCGTCCTTGACGTCTGTCTTGTTGAAGACGAGGATCATGGGGAGCTTGGTCTTGTACAGGATGCTGCAGGCGTAGAGCATGTTGCTCATGAAGGTGGACGTAGAGCTCGTCCGGGGCGTGTCGATGATGTAGGCTATGACGGTGGGGAAGCTCGAGGCCAGACTCTCGAGTAATATGGTGCCGCTGGCCGACCACACGAAGACCTCGATCTGACCCGGTGTGTCCACCAGGATGTTGTGGATTGGTTGCCTGTTGGGGTTTTCAGGGTCGGGCTGTGTGCGCTTCTCGAGGAGACCGAGGATCTGGTCGACTTTTGTGGCGAAGAGGTTGAGCGATGTGAGAATACCGCCGTTGGGTCCCAGGTTGTACTGCTTCATAACCTCCTTGTAGTTGACACTGTCGCGGATGTCGATGTTGCTATCGAAGGGGACGTTGAGGACTGCAGGGTCCAAGTTGATAACGTAGGGAGGGTCCTTCTTTCCGTGGAGATGGGCGTTGATGCGCTGCATGAAGGTCGTCTTGCCCGAACCAGCCATGCCTACACAGACGATGGAGACGGGCTGTTTGCCGGCAGCGCCGGAGCCTGCCTGGCTGCTGGGGTCGGCTGTTGAAGTCGATGCCATCTTTGTATGTGTGTATGTGTGATGTACAGGTTGATGGGCTCTCGATTAGATGGCGTAGTCCAGGTTCGGAGAGGGTGTGTTGTATTTGATTACAGAAGCTCACATGAAAAGTTTCCCGAAAAAGATGGCGGGGCACATTGGATCGATATGTCAGTCAGTCAGTGTAGAATGTGGAGGAGCTTGGCTCGGCAGGCCCGGGCCATCCCTGCCTGCCGCCTAGGCAATGATCCCTGCAGCCATTTTGGGGGACCTGAAGTGGGAATTTTGGGGCGCGCTGGAGAAGCGAGCTGCTTGCTGCGACCATCACGTCACACTACTGCACAATTCTATCTTCCAGAGCTTCTCCTCCCACCTACAAGCCTTGGAACTTTGTGTTTCTGCATACTACATGCGCCTCTTTGACCATTGAATTATTTGCCCTGGTTGAGATAAATACATTGAGCCTTTCTCAGGCTTGCAATGATGGATGGACTAGACGACTTCGAGAAGCAGCTTGCTGTTGACAAGGCAGAAAGGGAACGTGAACAAGAGCGAGCCGGAAAGAAGGATAGGAAACACAGACACAGGCATCATCGCCGCTCAGCATCGCCAGAAAGGCGCGACAGGGACCATGAAAAGGATCGAGCTAGTCGCAGTCACAGGCACCATAGATCACGAGAGGATACAGGCGACGACGATGAGCACCGACACAAGCGCTCCCGGCACACGAAGGACGAGGAAGAAAGCTCGAGCAGAAGAGATCGCCATAGGCACCGGCGAGAGCGCGGAGACGATGAGGAGCCGGAATTTATCAAGTCTACAGACCCCAAGGAGAAAGTTCCTGTCCCTGATGAAGAAACACCACGAGATGGGGCCAAGGCGCCTGAACGAGATTCCTGGATGACCGGTACCCTCGATATCGACTACATCCACCGCGGAAAGAAGGAGAAGACGCCTCCGCCGAAGCAAGTCCCAGAACGAGTATTCCATCATCGGGAGTTGAACACGGGCCTTGGTGGAGCAAGCGGTGCTTCTGCGAACGAGATGGACGAACTTACGAATGAGGTCGCCTACACGTTCGGCGATGAGGGATCGCAATGGAGGATGACGAAGCTGCAGGCAGTCTACAAGACAGCCGAACAGACAGGTCGACCTGTTGATGAAGTGGCCGAGGAGCGTTTTGGGAGCCTGAAGGAGTTTGATGATGCTCGGGAAGAGAACATCGAGGTTGAAAGGCGGAAAGTCTATGGGGAGGGCTACAAGGGCTCCGAGAAACCTACTGGGGAACTCTACAGGGAGCGTATGTCCAAGACGAGACCGACACCCAAGGAAGAGATTTGGGCCCCGGAAGATGAACCAGAGCAAGGGCTCGTGGTTGATGACCCTCAACCTCTTGATCAGACCGCCTTGAACCGTATGCGCGCCCAGGTTATGAAGGCCAAGCTTCGCAAAGCACCGGATACAGCAAAGCTCGAAGCAGAATACAATGCAGCTCTCGCACGCTTCAACGGGACAGCAAGCGCAGACAAATCCGTGGTCCTGGACGCCTCACACAACCGCATGCTCACCGGGACAAGGAACGAAGTCAAGGTCATCACCAACAAGCGTGGTCGGGAGCGCGGTCTTGTCGAAGCAAATGAGGACATGAGCATCGACGACATGGTACGCGAAGAGCGCCGCACCCGCGGCCAAGCTGGTGGCGAGGGTGTCCGCCTGGCCGAGCGCATCGCCAAGGACTCCAAATTCGACGAAGGCCTTGAGTACCTCGACGAAAACGCCGAGAAGCTCGCCAAGCGCGTGCATAAATCCGAAATCAACCTGAAGAATATGGCGGTCAGCGAGTACCAGAAGATGAACAAGATCCTCGATACTTGTGCGTTGTGTCACCACGAGGACCGACAGCCGCCACAGGATCTGCCTATCGCGCCAATCATTGCACTCGGGACCCGCGTGTACTTGACACTGCCTACCGAGCCCGAGCTCAAGGGTGCGGAGGGTGGTGCGGTTATGGTCCCCATCAGCCATAGGACGAACCTGCTGGAGTGCGATGATGACGAGTGGGAAGAGATCCGCAACTTCATGAAGAGTCTTGTCCGTCTATACCACGAACAAGGCCGAGAAGTTATATTCTACGAGAACGCAGCCGCTCCGCACCGTCGCCTTCACGCCGCGCTCGTTGCGGTTCCAATCCCCTGGGACCTTGGTGCCACCGCGCCGGCCTTCTTCCGCGAGTCCATGCTTTCGGCCGATGAGGAGTGGAGCCAACATAAGAAGATCATTGATACGTCCAAGAGGGCCAAGGAAGGTCTTGGCAAACTAGCCTTCCGCAGGAGTATCGCGAAGGAGATGCCTTACTTCCATGTCTGGTTCACCATTGATGGTGGCCTGGGACACATCGTGGAGGACTCGTCGCGCTGGCCGAAGGGCGATTTGTTTGCAAGGGAGATCGTGGGTGGCATGCTGGACTGTGAGCCAGATAATATCAAGAGGCAGGGTCGGTGGAGCAGGAGTGATTCAAGAGTCGAGGGGTTCAAGAAGACATGGAGGAAGTTTGACTGGACTAGAGTCCTGACGGAGGGTCAGTAAGACCAGTTCGCGACATGAGAGAGCATTTCCACTATGATAGGACGTAGGTTCCAAATGGAAAACTGCACTATGTCTCTATAATCTGTCCATAGTCCCCTCCCATGTTCCCACCCCATCTTATATATCTTGAATCTATACGCAGTGTCTCAAAGACCTATTTCACGTTCCCTCCGATAAATGAGTCCCATTTGCACTTTCATAGTCCACATGAGTGCCTGATGGTCTTACTGTAGTGCCCGTGCTCTATTGAGAGTGACTCCTTCATGTTATTGGTGTGGCCAATCTCAAGTTTATAAAGTGTACCTACAGGCGAGCCCTGAGAAACCAACTTTGCTGGAAACTACTCTATTCAACTTAACAGCTCCCCACCTTGTTAGTACAGAGCTACCACGGCTCCGACCATCTGGTGTTCACATCTTTCTCTCATTACACACCATCCAGACTCGACTAACCAACCACCATCACTTTGTCGACAATCTGACGACTTCGCCTGACAAATTCGCTTCGCAAACATTTGACTCTGCAGGTTTCTACCCTCATCTCACGTCACGATGGACCTGTATGCCTTCAACTGCAACTTCTGCGGCACGGCCTGTCCAGTCGACTGTCTGCCCACCCACAGAGACAAATACATATGTCACAACGTTGTCTGCTTTGCCCATGCACCTTCCGATCTCATCAAATTCAACCCAATCAGAAAGAAACTCCCTTCCTCGCCGCCTGTGGATTTTCTCGCTACTCAGACTGACGCGTTGGACACAACAACAATTTGCGACACCTCTTCTTCTACAAGCCCACCGCGCGAGAAGACGGACGACGATGATGACGGGGTCAATGAAGACGAGGAGGAAGATGAGGAAGATGAGGAAGGCCAGCAAGACTGGGAAGAGAGCACATCTGACGATGAGACACCGACTCAGGAGGAAAAGATTGATAACCTCGTGGATATAATTCAATCTGCGCCCGGCCCCTCCAAACTGGACAACTTGTTCCAGCGCGCCGGTCTGCCCTCGATTACAGAGATCGTCCCGGGCCTATTCCTCGGCAACATGGCTTGCGTTGACAACGAGGCAATCTTGAAGAGCTACAAGATCAACGCAGTCATCTCCATTGTTTCACCAAGGCGGATGCCATTCCCCAGAACTCGAGCTCCTGGTGGCGGTCATAATCTGCACCCTCTCGAGAAGCGCTTCAGCATTAAAGACAGGATGGTCATCGTCGCGTCTGATCGCCGATACGAAGACCTGATCCAACACTTCGAAGGAGCTTGCAACTTCATCTACCGCCGCCGCCACCCCGTCACATCTGCCACAGTTGCGGACTCCGATACCGACGCCCGAAGCGAGCAGGAGAAGGTCCATCTCCCCACCTCTTCTAATACGAAGAACGCAGAAAATGAGGAGAACCCAAAGGGAGGAAGGGTCCTCGTCCACTGCACCCAGGGAGTCTCTCGCTCCGCGACCATCGTCGCTGCGTACCTGATGTGGAGGAAGCGGGAGACGGCGGCCAAGGTTCTTGCCTTCATGAAGAGCAAGCGGCCCAGGGTCCACCCCAACTATGGCTTCCTCGACCAGCTCGTGGTCTGGGAGGACGTTCGCTATGTCATCTGGGAGAGTAAGCGGTTCCTCGCTCCGTGTGATGAGTACTCCGAGTTGAAGAATCGACTGCGGAGATATGAATTCTTTGACAATATTATGGGGAAGCCCAGGAGAAGATTGGATTGATATCGGGCGCATCTGAGGGAGTGGACGTCATAAGGTGGGCTATCTCATCGTAAGTATTCAATCAATCACCAGTGCCCTTCTTGAAGGTGACTGTCCACTGTCTCTTTTGGCAGTCATGTCACCCATTTTCACCAACGCATCACAGTTCTCTGAGACTCACTCACTGATGGTCACGGACAAGTTCGATCTTCCCCTCCTCCTCCCAATCAATATTTAGACCCTAGGCTTCTCTTATAACTTCTGTCGACGTCTCCTACTGACCACACCAATCCGTTCCCAGATACAGATCAGTACCTACCAAATAACCACTACTATCCAAACAAAAGAAAAGCACAATCGACATGCCTGAAGCCGCAGAAACCAGTCCCCCGAAAACCGCCGATACCGAGAGCCACCGGCAGACCAAATACGGGGCATCATACAATGAAGTGGAGGAATGTTACGATTGGGAGTCGTGCTACTCGTCAGATGCCGACGGCAGGCTGGGTGCTGACGACGGATATGGTAGTGATTGCGGGGACTCAGAATGCGATGAATGCGGTCCGGGGCCCGAGAAATACACCTGATTGATACCTTGGGGAAGGATTGAAGTGGGCGAGGCACATGCAGGTATTTAGCAAGGCACTCGATATGAGATATGGGATACTTGCACTACGATTTTTTGAAGGTCGATTCTCATTGGAATATACTTACCCATCTGGTCTAAAGTTGCGGCAAATGGTGGTTTTCCTGCTGAGCGACGAGAAGAAGCTTGCCGCAGGTTGATTGGTGAAAGCTCTGCAGGAACGAAATGAGAAATATCGTCGGCAATCGATCATGGAGAATGATCTTTAATAACATACTTACTATCTGAGGTCCGATGATGACTCTTACAAATTCATGACAAGCTCTGTTCTTGCTATGTCAACATGCTGAAAGTCAACTTTATATTATCACTTCGGTAGACTACTTGAAGAGTGTATATTTAGAATGATTTTATAACTCCCTAGGTGTTACCGACCCATATACAGCATATGAGACCCGATCAAGACAACCTACCAGTAAAGGTTGGAGGGTAGCTACCCTAGGGTAGGGACGAAATGAAGAGGATTGCGGTAAAGTGCAGTGTTTCTTGTTTCAACAGAAGAAATACATATTGCACTATGTTACCATGGAATGCAAACCAAAGGGCACATTAGTTCTTACTTCAATAGGGATAAGCATTGGCTCCAAGGTTTGAAAGGGAGTCCGGTCCACCAGGGGCTGGGTGCTATGGATGAGAAGGCTGATGGATTTCTACCATCTCCACATTCCGGATTAGGCAACTGGTCGCCTTGCACACAGCAACTCTTGAGCAGCTTGTCCTACTCAAGAATAATCACTTCTGGGCTGATCGAACAAATTTACAAAGTTATTCTAGTCAATAAAATATTCGATAGGTACCACTAAAGCAGGTGCCCGATACAGCTCCATTACGAATTGAACCCTACCTGTACCTCAAATCCCGACCTAATCCGATATAGCCTCTCAGTAAACGTCCAAACTCACTGGATCGAGAGTAAGGCATTATTTCCCCAAAGCTTTCTGCTAAGATCAACCAAGGGACAAAGACCGTTTATCAACTCAAGTACACTAGATACACACTCAAGTATGTTCCACACCCTTCAGTACAGTTTCAAGTTAGCATCACCCCTGCGCTTAGACCATGTAGATGCGCTCCTTGCGGAATAAATCCCAAAGCTCAGAACGCATATACTGGATACTTGTGTGCCAGGTGCAGACACCAATTCTCGCCCAACATGTCTTTTCTGGGTAGCCACTGATAGAGACAGGGTAAGCAATAACGCCCAACCACTCAGATGGGCCACTCCGAAGTTCGCCGATTACCAAGATAGATGTCTCCTGCCCGAATGATAGTTCCAGAGCACCCTCAATTTCCTCTCCTGGAAGGCCAGAACGAGGCTCAATCTGGAAGAAGGATTCAGGCAGCTTACTCCTGTTCTCGGTGGTGTCGTCAAACGTGTATGCTCGATAGCTTCCGATGTTTCGCATTAGGTCTCCGAGCAGCGCTGCATGGCCCTGGAATTTGGCAAATCCTGATGACCCGTCGAAGATGATGCGGCAGTACGGTGTTGGGGGAGTTGGACGGCGATCGATGTCGGGGGAGGCCGAGAAGACGTACATGTGCCTGTGAATACACCACCGGCGGTTCGGTCTTGGGTCAGCGAGGTGGACAAACGATTGTGCCAGGACCGGGTTGGCCTTGTTCACGGCTTCTCCCAACTGATCCTCCAGTTGAGACAGGGTGAAGTCCTTATCAGGATGAGCCACTTTACCAAGGGCTAGCCCGAAGACTTGCATAATGCCGTAGATGCGATCATTCTCTCTTGAAGAGTTTCGGAAGCTCGAAACTCCGTAAAGAGCAATGGCGTGGCTTCTGGCCATGCAGGGTATCCCGACATCATCAAGACGCTGACAAGTCTTCCTCGCGAGAATGATTCCATCGTGCCCAAGACGGTCAGAATGCCACCAGAGTACCGCACTGAGCCTAGAGGAGATGTTCTGGTACGCCTTGACCAAGTCGAGAAATGTGCATGGCCCTCCTGTGGGTGTGTACGATTCGAACTTGGGGATGTCGATCCAGGTAGCATCATCAAAAAGTAGGACTGCATCTTGCCGAATGAACCCTTCCTGGAGGGTCCAGAGAGACGAGAACCAGGGATCCGAAAAGATTGTCTCCACCCCCTTCCAAACCTTGTTGACCCATGGCCTATCGACCACAATCGCGTCTCGCTTCAGCGCCTCGAGTATAAAGGGCTTCAGGATGTTCCTCTTCGAGTGGCTCAGTCAGATATATGTTTTCCTGGCCCCACGGAATATAGCGGCCTGTTTGCCAATCTCGCTCATCTTGACCGTTTCGTTCTCCTGGTCAATACAGCCCACATCAAGCCACACGTGTGACCCCTGGCTCACATGCCGCACAACCTTGGCGAACGCCTCGACCGAGAAGCCCTCCCGTCCAACGACGGGGATCTTCCACGTTACGTTCTCGATGGGCAGTGTTTTACCGGCGGCAGTCATCCAGCGGCCCCAGGTGTAACTGAGAATGTTGTACTCGGGTTTTTCGGTTGAATCGTATGTGCAAGAACCAACTCGCTGAACAGACCGAAAGGTGTCCCCTTCCAGGTGGAGGAGCCGCAGCGGCCAGTGTTTCTCTGTTGTGAAGAGCTCGGATGACATCGTGAGGCTCTTCTTTCAGTTTCTGGAGGGTGTCTTGGACGTCGAAGGTCTTGCTGAGTGGTATTCTCCCGGTTGGTCCTGAAAATGCCCAAGGGATGTTGACCAGGAGAGGCGGCACACAACACCTTAAATAGACTGGGCCCCCTTTTTACGGGACAGACCAGTAGTGAATGCTAGAGCTTTCAGTTATGAGGCCTGCGTCGCGGAAACGGTACAAAAGTTGGCCAAGGCGATTTGGAAGAAAGCCTCGGGCACCATCAATGCCACGCTGCAGTCTGGTATGTGGACCTATCAAATGGTGTCGTGCAGTTACACAGCATGCAGACCATCTTTTCCAGGCAAGGTCTGACTCTTTTCCGACACTGCACTTCGAGTATACAACACACCAAGTCAAATAGGCGACGGAATGTCATTTCCATACTTATTATACACACTTTCATGTCGATAATGTCAGCCAAGCTGACCTCTAAGTGTCTGGGTGATCAACAGGCCACAGCAATTATTCATTGACGAGCCACCGTGGACCAACTCTATGCCGTCTTGCGATGTACATGGTGAGACTAAAGGCACTCCATGACTTTGGGATGACACAGAAGAGTGTGGCAGGGAGCTTGGTGAAGAAAAGGGCTGCGTTGGTACAGAGCTGCCGCCATGTGGGCTCAACAGCTGGGGGCGGCTGTCGAGATCTGGCTGTAGAGACAGTAGGCTCTAGGCTGGGACTTTGGGCCACCTGAGCAGGACGGCACGCCACCGACGCAAGGCTTGAGTATAGCGTGGTGTAAAAATCATATGATCAAGGGGGTAATGCCGAGCCGTTGGGTTGTAGTTGAAAGATCCGCCATGCGTCTATCTATTATAGTTAGTTCTGGTGCTCCGGTGCTTCCAAATAGTGACACTGCTCGCCGTTGTCGTCTGCCCCCC
>LKEA01000027.1:329073-346628 GCA_003795315.1 Cytospora schulzeri | reverse complement strand
TTCTTGCCTGGGTCCTTTAAGGTACTGTATGGTTTGCGCCCCTCTGTGTTTCCGATACTCATAAAGTTTTCTTTTGCATATACATACGATGTTTCTTACCACTGTGGCTTTGATAGAGCAGGGTGTGGATATGTTCAAGCTTCACAGATCAGAGTAGGAGTGAGAAGTTACATCACATGCATTCAGCTATCAATCAATTCTTATATGGCCTGACATCATCCATATCTCTTCATTCGCCAACCCAACCACCTAATCTACATCATCCAAGGAGTTTGACTGGCTCGTCGATGAGAATCATGTACAGCTGCTAGTAATTTGCAATGTGAGCTTGAGCAGCTGGAGTATGGGCAAATTCATTCTTGAAAGTGACCTCGGCGTCGTTGTCTATCCGTAGTGCTCCATGGTTGCTCCAGGAGCGAATCGGGCTTGAGCTTTCGGATTCGAGGCGCTTCTGGAGGGGTTCGATCAACTCTTTCTGGATTCTGTTCTTCTTCTTCAAGTTTCAAGAAGAATTTCCCCTCCTTTCCCTTGACGAGCTCAGCCATCTCTTTCTTGATAGCGCTGACCGTCTTGGCTGCTGTGATGACCTTCTCTGCCAGATCCTTGGCCTTGGCAGGGACCTATACAAATTAATTACATGCAAATTGCTGCTGTGGATCTGGAAGAATCAGATTTTATTCTGGCCCTGAGATTCCTTCCAAACCTGCCTCGACCAAGGGTTGGATACGTGGGGCTTCAGGCGGATGCCCTGGGTGCTTGTTGACACTACCAGTGGACTTAGGGTCCCATGAGATTCATTCCCCATTCGTCCAAGAAGGGATCGGTACTGGGACCGCGCTCCCTGCCGTTGAGCCTGGCGACAGAGGCTCTGGCATCACAATTTCGCTTGCGGTGGTGTTGAGAATATATCTCTCTTCCCCGCTCCTGGACGCAGACTGGATGAGGGCCACAGCCTCGGACCTCTCGATGGCTGCAATGACGCCTCCTTGCTCCATGTCGATCATCTTGCATCTTTGTAGGCCCCGAAGTACTCTCCGAAGTCACAGAGTAACTTCTTCGGGTACATCGTCTTGCGGTACCGGATGGCATCGGCTGGCGACTGCCGAAGGCCGGAAAGAGTTCCGTGGGGTACCTGATCCTCGCATAGCGGATGAAATCCGCCAAAAATTGTAACTGTGATGTATATATAGTATGATCCGTGGTCTGTTCTCGGACGCCTTCAATCGCGGGGCTGCATTAGTGCAGGTGGTATCACCAGACTTCTTCGGGCAGTGTTAGTAGTATATAGAGAGTGGATATTTGCAGCGAAGGGGTTGGGTGGATAGGCTTGTTGGTATTCGGGGATACAGGAGCGTATTGATGGAAGTCGGTGGGCGCGAATCCTGTGGTCCGGGTATCTGAAAGGTGAAGGTAACTGGTCATAGTGCAAGCGTCTTTGAAGCCAATGTCTGTGAGACAAATATGCCTGGGAAAAAGAGCGAACATCTCTGCTGTGGCCATGAGTTAGACGAAAGGGCAACCACGTGGTAAGGGCGAAGACCGCTGACGGGAGTGGATGTGTTGATAATTAGTCACAGGCTGGAATGTATAGAGCATCTTGGTGTCAGGTTGACGCCAGGTTGGGGGAGAGAAGGCGAGAGTATCCCGGGGGAATGGCGCCATAGTGTGACTGGCGGGAGAAAGACGAGGCGCGAACAGGACTGGCGGAAGGATTATTGGCGAGATGACTAGTATCCTTCGCGTTGAAGAGGATCTTTGAGTGACGATAAATCGCGAAGAATCCGGTAGTCAGAAGTATAAACAATGTGACGAAAAGCTGTGGTGCCTACTACTACTACACAATCAGTGATCTGGTATTGATATAAAGGAGGGAAATTCTCTTCTTGACTCACTGAGCACACCTCTGGTCAAGGGCCTGATGCTTCTGGCTACCGGTGGGAGCAGCCTCTGGAGGATGACAAGGAGACGCTTGTAAGCCTTCGGAATTTTGAAATGCCAACCTGCACCAGACACAGTTGTGTGTTCCCAGCGGGTATGTTCTCCGGACTTGAGTATGGTTCAAATCCATGTACAAGCGGTCCCTTCTGGTGCTCTGCCTATCGGCTCCATATCCAGGGTGGCCATCTGGTATGGGTACCAAGTACCAGCGTGCCTGGTGTTCGCAGTCCCCGGAATGGAATGGCAGTACAAACCCCTCCCACAATGGGGAGAGGAGTCACTGTTCAAGGTGATCTGTATATATGAAGCCAAGACAGATGAAATTCGCCAAACGCACACAGACAGGGGAATCTGTGTCAATTGTGCCGATGTTCATCAGACGCAGGGCGGGAGGAGACTGTCATGGAATACACTCATGCCAAACTTGACTGTTCGTGCCAGAGTTGACCGTGCTGCCCTCAGTTGTAGGTATCAAAACATCCTTGGGTGCTGCCCTTCATTTGGTATGTAGAAACAGTGACCAATCCCCTAGGAAGATGCCTCCCAGCCAACGCAACAAGGTGACCTGAAACGAAACCAATTGATCAAAGAATATCAGGGTGATGGTAGAGAAAAGGAAAGTCCATGATCACATCGCCGTCGCTGTCCGACCTAGACAAGTCATTGGCCCCATCCCCCATCGCCTGACGGCGGCGCACCTGATGGCGGCAATCCATCACCTCCTTCGCTCGAAGGAAAAGTCATTATTCCCTTCGTAGGTCTTACCAGTAGCGATGAGATAGACGAAGTCGATGATCATCATGAGACCGGTATTCAATGGGCACTGAAATCCGGCGTGTCGAAGCCTTGAGGAAGTGCTCGATCATACTGGCGCCAGATGGAGAATATAGGTCCACGAGGGATTCCCGTGGGAAACAGTCATTAGACTGCGTCGAAAATCGCGATGCTGTTGTGTTTGGAGCAGGAGCAGTGGGTGTCACTTCACTGACACCAACATCGTCCCTCACTTCTGTTGAGACTAATCAGCGTCAATCATTTCATGTAAGCCACGCGAAGTTCGAAATTCAGTTACCAAGAGAGAATTGTCACAGACTGTTCACAAAGGCGAAGACAAAAGTGACAAGTGGATACTCTTGAGATCCTTTGTACCCGCTCTGTCAGGAGAGCTTCAAGTCCCAGGTTGTGTCTGGAATTCGACTTCAGGTCTGCCATTGTCCCTGTGTCGGCCTACATCGACCACTGATGGACAGAAATCAGCTTGAAGTGGACATCGTGGGCTCACTGCGCCTTATTGTAGTTCCAGATGCTCTCCTTGTCAGCGAGGCGAAAGCTAAAGGCATAGTGAGGAAGGGCTTGGTGAGTGATGCTGGTTCTGCCAATGTATGATAGACGAATTTGGTATGTTGATGTCCCACACCTGGGTGGGTTGGAGCGGAGCTCCTAAGTTGAAATAGTGGTGTGTATATATAGCGAGTGATTTTGCTCCTTGGTTCGTCGAGATCGCGCGGCCCTGGGAATTGGTCTCAAGGTAGACGGCCTTGTCACAGAGTGTGTTTACTGACTCCGAACCAAAGAAATGGGATTTCACATTGTCGCCTTGTGTTTCGCCTTGTACGTCGCCTTGTGAGCAAGGCGGGCAGGAGGAAGCTCCTCCTTCAGCCATCCATGACTTTCTCAACACCACAAAGAACCATAAATTCACTTTTGCCAGGAGAACAACATACTATGAAGTGTCTTTAGTCCCAGCGACCATCTCCCTGGTTACAATTCCTCCATAGACCGCCAACCCGATGATATCCCTCACCGTTTTAGCCAAATAGCCCTCAACATGGCAACCAAAATACCCCAGATCAGACCCACACAAATCTCCACTCACACATTGACGTACATACCCACAGTTGACGTCCACCCCAGAGGTGTAGTGGGGACTCGGATTCTCGGGATTCGGAACCCAGAACTCGGAGCCGGACTCCATGGCGATTTATAACAGATATTCAATCCATGCACCCCACACAAAAGTTAAAGTGCCAACAACAACAACGACAACAACACCATCATCGTCAGATGTACCAAAGGGGGGAAAGAGGGAGGTTGAGGGACCAAAATTTTGTAAAGCTCATATCTTCGTTCAAATCATCATACTATATATATACATCCGACCAGCCTGGGCCGTCAAAAAAGAGGCCATCATCAAAAAGGCTCATAATACAAAAGACCAAGTCAATAACAAAGGCTGCGCTTGAACTTTCTACCACTCAAGGGCAATCATTAAAACTTGTTCCTTCTTGCTTTCCCAGTGCCCATTTAGACGGGGCCACAGGTGAAAGCACCACGGACGGTTCCAGCGTCGTACTGGTTGATCTATCAAAATATTGTTAGCATCGATTGCTTGAAGAACTGCCGAGTAGGCCGTGCGGAGGGTTTCAAAAACTTACAATATCCTGTACACTGGCATATGTTCCGCCCACCAGCACAATCATACCAATGATAAACACAATTCCGTTGATAATGGCCAGGAAGAGGTTCTCCTTGCTGTACCACTTGCCCTTCTTGATGAGCTTGAACCACATCCAGGCGGGGAAGTAGAAGGTGAAGCCGCTGACGAACAGGCACGACATGATGGACAGCAGGTCGCTGAAGAAGGGGATAGCCTCGGCAATGACCCACGCCAGGATGGTGACGGCGGCGATGACGCCGATCCACGTGATCCAGCCCATGCGCGTGTTGATGAAGCGCAGCACGCTGTCCTTGTACATGCGCCCGTGGATGTACCGGCCGACCGTGGTGCCGTTGATGGAGCCCGAGATGAAGATGACGGGCAGGGCGAGGCCGAAGGCGACCTTGGAGAGGGTGTCGCCCGCGGACAGGAGCGCGGGGGACTGCACCGACTGGCCGACAAAGACGTAGATCAGCGCGCCCGTCACCGTGTAGATGATGATCTCGATGACGCCGAGCCACCAGACGGACTTGACGAAGTCGCGGGGCGTGTGCATCTCGTCCATGAAGGAGAACTGGCAGACGGCGAACGAGTAGGCGAAGACGATGTTGCCGATGGACACGAAGGCGTCGACGAACGTCAGTCCCTCCTTGGGCCAGGCGGACCAGTCGCTCGCGGGGATCAGGCCCTCGTTCTGTCGGATGCCCGTGCCGATGATGGTGACGCCGATGGCCAGGATGATGGAGGCGAAGTCGATGTAGCCCAGGATGGCGACCTCGGCGAAAGAGGGGGGGATGGCCAGCAGGAGCAGGATGATGGCGGACACGACGCCGAAGACGAGGGAGCAGGTGCCATTATCGGTGATGTTGTCGAAGGCGATGGTGCCCGTCAAACTGTGGCTGCCGACCAGGAAGATCAACTGCAGCGCGAACATGGCACCGACGAGCTCGTATCCGAACTTGCCCATCAGCAGCTGGCCAGCATCGGCGTAGTGCGTGATGTGGGGGTAGGCGAGCTTGACCTGGCCGACGACGTAGGAAGTGTAAATAGCGACTATACCGAGACCGACACAGAGAATGACACCAGCGACCATGCCCAATGCCGCGAACGCGGAGGGGATGGACAGAGAACCCAGGGCGATGGCCTCGACAATGAGGACAACTGTGAGCCGTTTCCAGCCGAGAGAATGGAATTTTGCGTGGCCCTCGGCCGCTTTCCTCTTCTCGATATCATTCCAGTCGGTCACCTCGCCGACAACCTCGGGGCTGAAGACGCCAGAGCCATGTTGGCTGTTAGCGTGGCTGAAGGTCTTTTCGACTTTAACATCGTTATGGCCCGTGCCATTGGCTGCTGTTATGGAATCCGCCATTTCTGGTTGTGTTGTGAGATTGTGTTCTGGGGGAGAAAGGAATCTCTATCGTCGGGGTGTCGTCGACGATGTGGTATAAAAGGTTGAAAAAAAGAATGGCCAGGAAGATTTTATTTATCTTGGCGTTCAGTAAGAAAAGAGGCCTGTTAACAAAAATTTGTCTTATGGCCGTGCGTAAGGTTCGAGTCGGGTGGTGTTGTGTTAGCGGATCACACCAGAGGTGGCAATGACGTCTACCAAAAGTAGGTTTGGTTTGTGTCCTGGTTGCGTCGTCACTCGACCTTGATGTTTCCGGGTCGGACTTTGGAGGTTGGCGTGAACCTTAATAATTACTGAAGATTCGTCCGGGCAGCAGAGATGAAGGGGGGAAAAGAAAAGTGAAAACCAGAAGGAGGGAAATAGTTGAGGGAAAGGAGGCACAACTAAATAGATATACAGACAAGAGTCGCCAACGATAACGATGACGGGTTGTCAACGGGGGAAAGGGGAAATCGGCCGACGGTTCCTGTCCGAAGGGTTCATCCTGCCTACTCGACTGTTTTCTCTGACAGACTACATCTAAGCCGCGGTTATTGTTTGGCTGGACCCTTCCTTTCCTTTCTGGTTATCTAGCCGACAAGCGGCCTAAACCCAGCCAGCCAAGCCCAGCCCGGTTCGGAGTTTACCTTCCTACATTACATTAACAATGCCCCAATGCCATTAAACCACTCGGGACGGAACACGGTGTGGTAATCGTATCGTGGGCTGCGTTGGCCCCAACTGATTGCAAATGCAAGGGACAAGCAAGGTAAACGATGATCCGAGGTGGGTGGGCAGACGACGCCCCCCCCCGACTCGCGCGGCAAACTGGAGCCCGGTTCTCGACTGCTTGTCCAATTGCGCCGCGTCGAGTATCCGAAACAGGCAACATGACGCAGGCGGTGCGAAGTGGTAAAGATCGATCTGCACCTCGTTCTCCGTGAGGCTATTCCCGGTTGAGACTTTTAACACTGGGGAACTCGGGCGTTGGATCTCGCCATCCATTCCCACAACGTGACATCCGAGCACCCTTGCAGTGCCCCGCGTGGGGGAGATAAGCCACAAGATGGGCCTGATGGAACCCATGGGAAGAAATTGTTAGATCTAAGATCTTGTCAGAATTATGTATGTGCGTCAATGGCGTGTTGGGCCCTTCGGCATTGGCCAGTTGCATTGACCGCATTTTTTGTGCAAAAAAGTTGTGCCACACAAGGTTCAGCAGGGGGCCTGAGCCTGAGGACTGCACTGATGGGTTGCCAGGTTGGTGAGGATTGCTGCTGAGTGAGAGAAAAAAAAAAAAAAAAGACCATGTATCATCAGGTTACTCAAGTGGTTTCTCGCTCGTAATGCGGTGGATCGTGTTGCAAACTCTTATGAAAAGATTTGCTAATATGAGGTGAGGTTGGTTTGGTAGGCCTGGTACACATTCCGTATGGAGTAATGATTGAGGCTCTGCAGTGGTTCCCGAGTCATTCCTTGACACATGCCAATGCGGGAATGTGACGGGGAAATGAACTCTCCCGTAATAATATCCACTAACCTGCGTCCGGCCCTTGTTCGTCCCCTGTCCAAAAGAGCTTGTTTCGCCAAGTACCGATCCACACCCGCCCCAACGAACCACAAATCCTACTGTGACGGCTCCTCTTGTCAATTAATCTTACACTGACTGGCTGGCTGACTGGCTGACTGGCCCAATTGGCACTACACTTGTCATTTTTCCCTCTCAGCTTTTCTGGGTTGTGTGATGCACATCAGTCGGCTCGAAGCGGCGAGACACATTGCCAAGAGGAGGGTAAGGAAGAGAGAGGGAAAAAAAAACCCCGGCCTCGTCCGATAATGAAGGAGCATTACTCTCCGAAATTCACGGCGTTTACCTCTTGCTCGGCCAAATTCCAAAACTTGCTGGCGTGTTCCGCAGATAAGAAGAGGCGGCGAGCCAACCACGACAAAACGTTGCGTGTCATGAGTGTGTAATGTGCCGTGGTAAATGATGATGAGACGAGCCGGGTTTTCCGGTTGACAATAGAATCGTGAAGTAGGTAATGGGTGTCATTTTGTCTTTCTTTGTTTGTTGGTTTTCCCTCAATTGACTGCTATGTTTGTCGTGATGATTTGGTTCCAAATGGGAAAACAATACCATTCATGAACGGCGGAACGAGACAAGACATCCATGGACTGCCCAGGTGTACTCAAGTAGAAGTACCAATGTACCATGGCCAACCTTGAAAGGTTCCACCCTTCTAGAAGCCGGTGCCCCCAGCCCTCAGGCTTCCCCGACTTTATAGTGTAACTACTGTAGGTACGTACCGATCGGCTACGAGAGCCGCGCCACATTGTCCATTTGAGACCCCACAGCCACGAACCACGTGACCGTCAGTACGTTTATACGGAGTACGCAGTCGTTATGTACAACATTGAACATCCTGGAGCACCGGCTGGCTGGGCGACATCACGCCTTTGCGTTCCTGGCAGCTCCTGGCACCTGCAGGTTCGTGGACATCCTGACTGCCTGACATCGTGACCTCTACATACTCCATACACCCGCCTTTTTTTCCCCCCTGCTTCACAATGCATCATTACCAATAATCTCCATGAAGCCGCATCGCTTGCGCAATGGCACCCTCGTCTGGGATCCCAGAAACGGCAAGATACGCCCAATGCGAGTGATCAGATACATATGTATGTATTCAGGGATTCCCACGTGGAGAAAGCCATGGCAACGTTGGACCCTGTCGCGCCGGATCTGCTTGAGATCAGAGATCTCAGAAGCAAAGGTCACATGGGCACTGAGCATGCGAGGATAAGGGAACATCCCTGGCCACCGTATTCATACCCAACCTCGGCTCAATAGAACCTTTGATAATGAGAATCCATTGCATCCTGAGTATCTTCTTGTAAGTCTATTAACTCCTTCCTACCATACGCCGTCCATGCCACATAGTGGCAGATGCATGAGGGTCCACAGGTATGTATGGGTGTACACGGTATTATGCCCATTGATCCCTTTCAGTAACTACTAATAATCATCCTCACCACCGAAGCCCCCTCCCTCTCCATCGTACTGCTCTCCATCATCATAATTGTTCGCATCGTCGTCGTTAGCCTGAGTGTCCCCGAGGCCAAAATCATCGTCATCGTCGCTGTCCGAGTCGGACAGCTCATTGCTCCCAGCCCGGCTGGTCTGCTGGCTTGCAACCTCGCTGCCGATCATCGACCCGGGTCCTCGTTTGGCCATGTTGGAAAGGGCGCTGTAGTTGATCTTGGTAGATATCTGCCGGCGGCTGGCCGCCTCCATGGCCGCCTCCTCCGCCGAACTGGCCGGGGTGAGTTGGCCCTCGCCGATACGAGGCTTGCGCGTTGCCTGCCGGCGCGGTTTCTTGGCCGGCGCCATCTTCTTCTGGAACTCCCTCTCCTGCTGCTGCCGCAGCCAGTCCTTGTTCTCGTTGAGCCATAGCTGCTCCTTGATCTTGCGCTCCTCCTCACTCAGTAAGCAATTGAGCACTTCCGGGTCATCGGCGAACTCGTCTGCCGTCACGTCGGGGGCATCGAGCAGCGAGTTCTGCTGGTAGTCGGCAGGCCGCATGTTCTCTAGCTCCTCCATGAGCTCCTGCGTGCGCATTCCGGCACACTTGGCCGCTGCGACCCAAATCTCCGAGTCGATGTTATTGATCTTCTGCATCATGTCCTCGGTCATTTCGTTCTCCTCTTTGGTCCACTCCTCATCGTCGGCGAAGAGAACAGGATTCTTCAGACTGCTTCCTAGCATGCGCTTTCGGTGGGCCTTGGCTCCAGGAGCCACGCTTGCATCTTCCGTGCTAGCAGTGCTTGCCTCACCGGCCACGTTCTCGGGGTCCGGCAGAGGTATGTCGCCATACTTTGAGACAAGTGCCTCTACTTCATCTTGGTCATCTGCGGGCACAGCCTCGCTGATATCGTCTTCAGTGACCCCTTGTGGCCCAGCAGATGAAGCGTCGACCCTGGCTCGCTTTTGTGGCAGCGCAGGAATGGCATAGCCATCGGCATCAACCCGTGGAGGCTCTTCAGGCTGAGGAGTCGATGTGTTGCTGTCTTGGGAAGGTTCTTCATCTCCGCCCTCGCCATCAGGACGCTTGCGCTTTTTCCCAGGCTTCTTCTTCTTCTTTTCCATCTCCTCTTGGTACTCCTTACTCTGTCGGTAGAAAGCGGGCGGATCGTGTGAATCTGCCGTTCCCGGGAAGTCACCAGCCATGAAGTCAGCAATGCGCATCTGCGCAGACTTGAGTCGAGAAAACTCGTCGAGACGGAGCTTCAGAGTAGTCGTGGTAACCTTGGCGACAAAGGAGACCTCAAGAGGGGTGCGGCGGTAGTTGAACATTCTGGCGGCGAGGATAATGGCCGATCCACAGATACCTGCGGGCTTACGGCCGAGCATCATCCAGTCACGGTCCATTCTCTGTACGATGCGCACTGCGGCAGCCATGACGTTTTCCGTGTCGTTGTAAAACTCGAGCTTACTAGCGAGGCGTCTAATAATGTCCTCGGGGATCATGGGCTCGAAGGGTACGTTCTTCTCGTCGCCATAGATTAAATGCAGCATCTTCTTGAAGGTCTTACCGAGCACGAAGACGTCCAACTTGACGACGTCGGCAATGTCGATAAGCATAACTGGAGTGGTACGGGAGTTTCGGATAGCCCAATACAAGCAAACACTTGCAACTCTTGGGACGCTTCGACCTCGGCAGAAATTCCGGCTCAAGACTTCTTTGAACCTGCCATAAGCTGATTCTGCAAGGACACCTTCGCTTGTACCGAGATCCAGGCGGGAGACGAGACCAAAAATGACATCGCGTCCTTCGAGTTGGGATTTGAGGCGGCCCTCTCCATCGCCGCCGCCAGCGACCCTGCGAGGACCGAAACCGGGACCACCGAAGCGTGGGCCAGCTTGACCGGCGCCGACTGTGACACCGAAAGCAAAAGCTTGTCCGTTTGAACCCTCGCCAAACTGAACGTCAGAGACAATGTTGGTGTCATCGACGACGGCACCACAAGACTGACAAGTGCCGTCAACAACATTAGGGGCAGAACACCTCGGGTTAGGGCATTGTGAACGGGCATTCCCGACGGGGCCGGCAGAGGAAGGAGGTGGAGAGCCTGCGAGTGAAGAAGCCTTGCTGGCATTGAAATCGGCCACTTGTTTACGTCGCCAATCCCGGTCATTGATAGCGCGAGCAGGGTTAGGTCGGGATGCCTTGGGTTTGGCGACGGCGCCCTTCTTGGGGCCCTTGACCATTGAAGACATGGTAGGTTGCGAGTGATGGCTTTTGTAATAGTGTGTGACACCGTGCTGGGTGGTAAGCTGAGGTAAGGTGAGTAGAGGTGAAGTGAGACCCAGATGGATTCGAGTCACTGCTTGACTGATGGTTCGGCCTGAAAGGTTCGGGGTCAAAGATTGGGCCTCGGAGATTTGGCCTTAGATGTTTGGCCTCAGATGATTGGCATCGAAGAGTTGGCTCCAAAGGGTCAGCGATGGAGGTGGGCAAAGGGAAGCAACGGTGTGGCTGAAAACCCTGTGTCGTTTGAATGGATAGTGATAGAAGTGAGAAGGTGAAGGTCTGTATTGATGGTGAGAGGGTGTAATGCCATTGGGCGATGAGAAGGGTCTTGGTGGAGGTGGTTGTGCGGGAGGAACGCTGGCGATGTGAGTTGGGCGTCGGACGAAGCTTATGGCGGGGTTTGTTGATCTTTGTCGGTTGGTTCAATGGAAAATTTCAGCGTGCACAATGACAGAAACCCCGACAAGACCCCAAGAAATGCGAGCACAGACCATCCTGAGCAAACACGGTCGGGTGGGGCCAGCATACCCGAAATGGTGTAGAGTGGTGGGTGACGAGCTGCAAGTTCGAACCACCAAAAAAGTTGGACCCAGGCCGTTTTTTCTCATATCAAATATAAGAAGTCGACCACTTTCACATGCTTTAATACATCTAATACATCATCACCACCAGTGATCCCGGGATTGCTAGCACAGGCATGGCATAAGTAGAGTATAATATGATAATACACACATTTTTATGGCAGTTCGATTTCATTGGAATCATTGAAACTCTCTGGCCTAAACATCCCTAACATAAACCAACAGCTCTTCCTCGCTGCTGTTGAGCAAGCTACATATAGATACTGACTGTACTTGGGGGGTGATCACTGGCTAGCAACTTCCTGAATTCGTACTTTAATTCCTCTCCACTCACTTTATAGGTACCTTAGGCAGAATTGCAGTTTTCATATCGGACTCAATGTCTTATGTGTCCTCTATGTATGCTTTGGGGCGCTAGGGTCATAACACCGGCTTGACCCAGATTGCGGCCGATTCAACCATCCATCAGCCTGGATTATGCTGAGGTTATCCCATCCCAACCCATTGAACCTCAATGTTCGTCCACCGCACATGTGATATCTCATCTCATCCATAAATCTCTCAATATTTTCCGTTACTTTCCTATTTAATTGCGTCCTATGACCACACCTTACTTCATCTGCTTTTAATTTTGTCTTGGCCACCACTTTCAACACTTAGGAAGAAAAAGACAAAGATATGGAATTCGCGCTCACTTTTGGCAGTATTGGCGACATCATCGCGTTGTGCCATGTGGTCTATCGATTTGGCCAGGCTATGAAGGATGCCACAGCCATTTGTACCGAGTACCAAGACTTACGAACCGATTTAGAAGGCTTCGTCCGAATACTGATGCAGGTGGGTCCCTGTTGCATCAGGACCCAAGCCCTTACATCGCTGACATCTTGGCCTAACGCAGGTCGTCGCTACATACGAGCAGCACGACAACTCAGTCTTTATGAATGAGCTTGGCCGGGTTTCTCGGGACGTTGTAAACCAGTGCGGCGACCTGATTCTGCAAGAGATCAACCGCCTCGAGGCTAGATATGGCGACTACATTAGGGCGCAGGGTTCCCAAAGCAAGGTCAAACGTGCATACAAGATGCTGGAGATGTCGTTACGGGAGAAGGAGAGTTTCTGTAATCTCCAGGATAAACTACGGATGAATACAGAGAGACTGTCTCTTCTGACAGCTCTTGCCGCACAGTGAGCCCCCGGGACCGCCCCATCACCCCCTAAAAGGTACACCTTCGTATCTAACCAGCCATGTATAGGAGGTCCGCACGTGTTGACAGTGCGACACTACGGGCTCGAATAGAAGAGGTGCATTCTTTACTTGACCCCCTTCAACAAGGTCAGGCTAAAATGCTACACCTGCTAAAAACGCATGAAGCTACCGCGCAGCTCCAGACTTCCACCCTGGACGACGTCAAGCGCCAGCTGAATGTCCAAGCCCAAAACTGCGGGACCCTACTCAAATACGCTCAGAGTTCTACAGCCATGTTAGTGGAACTGAAGGACATGATGACAGACGTTTCTCGCAATGTCATCCGGCTGCAGTTTCAAGCATCGGACGCGATGTTCTTCGAAGGCCCCAACCCCACTCGCGGTCTGCCTGTCTATTCGAGAATTGAGGATCCTAGGGTACCATAGGATGCTTATTTGACGTATGGAAGCACCACTAGATTCGATCGATGATAGATTGGGGGGTCCACTTGCACCTATCTAACCACGACTCGCTAATGTTGGTCCCATATGTTGGCAACGACTTCTCGGCCTTGCACTTCTTGCTCGAATGTCGCTTCACGAAACACGCGGTACGGTATTGCGAATGGCCCAAGAGTCAAAATTTGCTGAAATTGTATCACTCAGGACACGTATTGGGTCACTGGACGTGGCGCGTTAGAAGGGGCATGAAGATCATAATGAGTATGGTCTTTGTCAACCAACCTGCACACATCTTTTCTTGTGGGTGGTGCCCTCATTGTAGAGAGGACCAGAACTAGGACGGGTTTTGGAAGAGAGCTTGTCGAGGCAAAACTGTACAGTTGTAAGTTGAGCCGTGGAGCCTAATTTCTGGTGTCTTTAGCCTCTCCAAAGTAGAAGTTCTGGAAATGGACTCAGAGAGTGCGGGCATTGTGGGATGAAACCCACAATGGTGGTCTACTACAGTCAAGAAGTCTACACCAAAACCTATATGAGAACAACAATAATGTTCAGAGCTAAGCTTTCAACATCTTACCGAGATACGTGTAACATGCACAATACCGATATTTCATTAGTACCTGGGTATTCGCGAGTGTCAACGGACGACGACATCTGGATCTCGAGCCCGAACGTCGAGTGCAGCAGCACCACAAAGGAGAAGGAGACACCATGAGGCATCCTTAGGTCACAGAGGCCAACAACCATTTTGGTAGCAACAAAGAAGTTGTGCCTGATGGCAACGAAATCTACTCAAATTTTGTGAGTTTTCGGGTAAGCCTTGGCGGTGACAAGACATCGGTGAAGCTACCTTGGGTACGAACAGCAGGCGGCTCTCATGGTAAGTATTGAGAGCCTCTTTCCTTTGAGGTATTACACCATGTACCCATCAAGGGTCTTTAACTTTACCATATCATCTTCCTGGCACTGGGATTTGGTGACCATTACCAGGCTTTTATCATGGAAATACTGGGGATAATTATTCACGATGGATCTTCAAACCCCACAAGCATGTCTAGGTGGAACTTTGTCAGTTTGATATCCGCCTAACAGGCAGTCAAAGGGAGTAGGCGAACCGTTCGTGACAATTTAGATACTGGGACGATGAACCTGCCATCATTGAAGCGAGCGATAGTGTTGTCCTGTGCAAAAACATTAAGCACCAGTTGACCTCAATCAGCACCCTGGCTACGGACAGCACTGCAGTCACCATAGCCCCACAGCCCAGGTTAATCAACAGATTGCTGAGGAAAGCTTGAATATGCAAAATTTCAGGGCGTTGATGGCATCCAAGAAGACTGCCAGGTGACTTTATGGCTAACGCGAACAATACTTGACTTTCTGTGCTAAAAGTCGCATCCAAATGAGGATATCCTTGAAGTGTGTGAGGCGATAGGAGGGGGCTTTGTTGGTGACAAGGGACGTCTGTTGGCCCACAAAGCCACTACCTGGTCGCGAATTTCGGCCTATACCAACTGGATTAGGCGAAAGTTTGGGCATTCCAGCTTTTTCCCGAGAAGGATATGTTGCAGCGGATGAAGCTGCTGAATAGGGCAGAGACATGGAACTATGTTCACTAGACTGGGCTCCATGATGATGAGGAGACATGTGATCATTTTTGGACAAGGAGGATCTACAGTTGAGATGACAACTATCCAGGTTACCTTCGGATAATTTCGAGAAGAATCATATGCTTTGGATGACTTGGGCTTTAACTGCATCCTTGCAGCGAGAGGCGCGAAGTTGCCATGGGAGCAATGGGGGATACTGAAAAGGACAAGAGAAGGAAGACTGTTATGGTTCACTCTGGCGAATTTAGAGGTGAAGTGACAGGCAATCTAGGGTCAGAAGTTCCCATCCAGCAGGATAATATGCCATGACCAGGTGGCTCAGGGAACCCGGCTTTGAGGTCCTGGAACCTGAAAGTGATGATGTATCAACAATAACACTGCCTACTCCTGGGAGATGAGAGGATCACAGGATGCAACTTCATCATGGTGCACAGAGGACACCCTGAGCATACACATTTCCTCCTGAATTCATGGGCTTGAGCCGGGATCTTTGATATCTGATACACGCAGTTATGAGCAGCTTGTGTATTCTAAAACCATCACCCAAGTAGTCCAAGCACTCCCACAGCTCTGATTTTCCCCTGAATTTGGCAGTCCTACTTGCCTACTCGGAAGGAAAACCCGGAATTGGCCAGCCTCATGAGAGCGAATATCTCTGCACCCCTTCCCCCCCCCTCTTGTCTCCGCTTTTTCAGTCCATCTATTCACAAATACCTTTATCTGCTCGAGAAACGGTTTTCAAGAACTTAAATAACAAATCAAAATCCGTTACGCGACACGCGCCTTCACCGAAGTATCGAGACACGGCGTTTCTATCTTCATCTCCCTCCACAGACATCGAGAATTCAGGTGTCGTCTCTCTAGCCTCCTTCTAACGAAGCAACTCAACTCTACGGTGATCTCACGATTTTCTTCCATCCCCAGCAACCAAGTAAACACCAGCAAGCATCACAGCACACGAAATGTCATCCCCTGATACCAGCACAGCTGTACCCCAGCTCGACCCTGTCGCTGTCAGGGGCCCCAATAGCGGCCGCAAGCACCTTCTCAGTCTTTCCAACGAGATCCTCCTTAAGGTCCTCGAGGAGAACGACCTGACCATTCGCGACCTCGCAGCATTCGCCATCACCAGCCACCAAAACTATCCGGTGAGTAACGTACGAGAGCAGATAGTTCGCCCCTGTGGTTGTTTTTTGTGCCCTGAGACATGTTTGACCTGAGGGAAGCAAAGGCTATACTCTTGGGTCATGTCTTGCTACTCCCATATCTTCCTCTCCCAGAAAAGTACTGACTCTCTATCTCAGTGTGCGACCATGGTCCTCTACAGGAAACACATCAGGGAGGAGAATGGAACCGCTAGTAAGTGAAATAGCCTGTAGCCCTACCCGTGATTGATATATTCCAAGTGAAGTATAACTCTCGAATATAAACCCAAAGCTGACCCAACAACCCCTTTCGCAGTGATGTGGGCCGTCTGGCAACAGCGCACCAGCACTCTGGCCAGACTCGTCGAGAACGGCGTCAACGTCAATGGCTACCTAGCTTCCAACTCGATCTCTACCAGAGCCGGCCAGTACTACTGGATCACCGACCTGGCCTTCGCAGCAGATCCCGATGGCGCCTCCATGCGGGAGTACATCGATTCAAGGGGCATAACGGATGCCGCAAAGACCTACGAACGCGACACATGGGCGACCTGCCAGTCCAAGAAATGGTTCTTCGCCCCCCTGGCCCTCGCCGCCAGGATGGGACACGCCGACGTCGCCACCTGGCTGCTCGACCGCGGCGCGCGCGTCGACGCCGTCTCCATGGGCCTCTGCAGGGACAGCGCCGACGAGCGGCACACGATCCGCGGCATGTGGCGCCTCTCCGATTTCAATATGGGCACCCCTACGTGCCCCGAGGAACCGTTTTTCCGATGGACCCCCCTCCACCTCGCCGTCCGCTACGCAGACATGGCCATGGTCCGCCTCCTCGTCGGCCGCGGCGCCAACCCCGGCCAGGTCTGTGGCGTCAGCGCTGGCTCCTTCACCGCGGTCCACAGCGCTGCTCTTCACCGGCGCTACCGGATGGTGGATTACTTCCTGGTGGGTGGGCTGGTCAGCGTCGATGCGCCAGGTCCCGGTGGAGTGACCCTCCTTCACCTGGCACACTACCTGGAAGACATTTTGCTTCGCCGGGTTGCTTTTAGATACGGCGCGGACCTGAACGCCGAGTACAACGTTGATGGTAATAGATGGACGATTTTCGCCATGGCTTGTGCGGACAAGGACATGTTCTTCGCACGATACCTTCTCAGAATTGGCGCGAGCCCCGAGTTTAGCCTCCTGCTTCGCAATGGTAAGAGGTGTAATGCCTTGACCCTTCTACAGTCGCACCGTGAGCGAAACCAGAAAATTCCTCTTTTCCAGGCCATAGCCGCAAATGGCGGAAATAAGAGCATCCAGGACGTCGAGGATGAGATTCGTCGTATCGGACGAGATGAGTTGGCGAGGTCTCAGTCATGCCCTCGTTAGTGTGAAGGGTCGCTTCCAAAGTTTGGAAGGCCCGTTGGTGAGCTGTCGTGGTGATCTTGGGTTTTCCGGCTGGGGATCTGTATGAGGGTTGGGAGGCCGAGCCCCTTCAGGATTCCTGAAGGGTGTTTAG
>LKEA01000027.1:308669-329048 GCA_003795315.1 Cytospora schulzeri | reverse complement strand
AAGCGATTGGGCAGATAGATTCAGGATCAGACATACACGGGTTGTGACTTCATAAAGACATGGGGAAACACCAAGGGTTCCTAGGACAGCTGAGGAGAGGGTGGCGCTCACGGGGTTCACTTCGTTTTCAATGCCGAGACAAGTCTAGCATGCAAAATAAATCAAATTCCTTGAGCCTCCACGTCGAAACCGCTTTGCATCATACGCTGCGAAGACTGTGCCTACCAGTCTCATCCAGCGGCTTTGGCGTCGTCAGTAATCCTCCTGTGTTTATGTCTGGCTGGACCCCGAAGCCCAATCAAAAAAACGCCACCGCTTCTTTCTGCATCAACAATCTCTGTTCTGTGCTCTGGTCGCCGTTCAAGTAATGTATGGTGCTGGAGTCCCTGCCGTTGCAGCCCAGTTGATACCCAAGGTGACAATCCTCAAGAGGCGCCTTTGTGTCTTCCACAGGCTGTCTGCCCATATCTTGAACACAGCGCTCGGCAGCTGGAAGTCATAAGTTAGGAGAGAGAAGTCGTCCGACATGGTCCCCATAAAGCCATCCCATTTCAGGTTGAGGCACATGTACCCTGACCAATCCCGACCGTGAACTACATCACTTATTTCCAAGTCCTGTAATTCCGGCATAAATTCAAGTGCACGCCCAATGGCGATGGGTAGCCTTTCCTCTGGTTTCGTGTCCTGGTCCAGTGGTTCCTGGGCGGTTGTGTCCCTAGTTTCCAAGATATGAAGACGACGGAGTCGTGGCCATGCCGGTCCCGTGAAGTACGCAGCCCTGTAGTTCCTTTTGATGAAGGGCTGGAAGAAAATGTGGGGGTCGACAGTATTGATCAAGATGAGTTCCTCCAGACCGTAGCTAAACTCACGCGTTATTCTGCTTGGGTATCGGTATATTCCTGTATAGATTCTATCGTCCCTGAACAAGAGCCCTGGGATGAACTGCAGAGTTTCTAGTTTGGGAAATTCTCCTGGGTTAGAGTTAGCAAGATTCATGGATCCTTCGTGCATCAGCGTCGGAATGCTTTATACTTGCGTGAAACATTTTCGAGGAATTTCTGGCACTGGCCTGCAGGGGTACACATGTGTTCTTGATCAACTACGAGCCATGTGAGGTTTGGTAACCTTTTCCCCAGTCCGAGGAGTGATGGAAGTGTAAAAGGGAATGGATGATGCTTGGTCTTGACACAAAGACTTGCTATAGTCGGGACGACCGGCAAGTCTGTCAAGGCGACAGGAAGGCTCGTGCCGCCCCGGGGAGAGAACTGATCTAGAATCAGGCTGACTTTGAGCAAAGCCCTCCTGGATCCGGGTATGTTCCATCGGTTGATGATGCGGAATAAGCGATCAACGGCTTGGAGCACACACGCATTCCAGTACTGATTGGGGTTCGTTGGCAAAGCTCTGTCGGTACACTGATCGAGTAGTACTTCAATGTGCTTCACAAACGGCTGTCGTTCACCCGTGACCATGACGCCGAGTCGTCGAAGATCTGATGTATGGGATGGGGAGCATGTTGGACAGTGGTGAAGATGTAATCCGGAGAAGAGTCTCCTCTCGACATCGAATTGCCACTCTTTGTTGACGCAGGCTAAAAGTGCAACGCGCGATTCTTGTCGTCCCGGAATTGGATTGCCCATGTTGCACTCCCAATGACATGTCGCACGTGAAGAGTCTCGCGGCTTCTCTAATATTGCAAGCTGTCGAATGTGGCTCCTCAGCTCGGGGGGAAGACAAGTGTATCGTTCGAAAGACATGGCATGGCGTCTCTAACTTCGGTAAGAATGAAATGAATGATTGGTTGTCGATTCAATAGTCTGAATTCTTTTCGGCTATTACATAGATGTATGTTCTGAGAAATATGTTAGTTTACTGACGCGTGGGTTGGCGACCTGAACGTCAACATTAAAAGCTCAGGTGTCAGAAAACGAAGCAGCGATGTTTCCCGAAATCCTCCTCTTACATACAAGCAGGTACGGCCGATTGCACCCTGGCTTCCAAGTACTTCTGAGGATTTACTACAAAGTGCCTTCCAAGGTTCCCTACGTACCTAGGTATTTAATCAGGTAAGTAAATAGGTAATACCCAGTCGACTCAGAGAATGAGCATTTGGTGTTCAACCCGCCAAGGTTGCCCAAGGGTTAGTTACCCTTACCTGGGTGCCAACAACATTGAATCAATTAATGCTTCCAACGCTTTAAATACCGCAAAATCATTATCATGATGGCTAATTACTCAGGGGCCAGTTGGTCTACTGGCAACCTAGTCACATACCTACTGAAAATATAGTCGTGAGCTTGACACGAGATGATCTCCAAGGCGGGTGTAATAAGCCTGGTTTATGCCTTCCATGCCGGAGCAGCAAGTTACCCCGCTGATTTTCTTGGCTATCGAGTTCCTCTTTTTGCCTATCAAAATCACATGCAGTAACCACACATATTGACTCAACACGATTCACATGACATCAGCCGACACAACGCCTTTCCAGGTTCTCCATTAGCCAAGGAAAGACACATCTGTTGCAATATAAGAGCAGCTAGTAGGACTGCACAAGCGATATCGTTCCGTGTGATACCTACCCTAGGGTACTTGAGTCAGCATTCTGTCTTACATTCTGACAAGATACACCTGGGCAGCCAACTCAGAACATTGAAGCACAATGCCCTCCTTCACCATCAAAGCCTCTCCAGGGACTGACATCTGGCGCAAGCCGCCATCCACCGACGTCTTCAACGGTATGAAACTCTTCTACCTAGTTTTCCTGCTCCGTCTCTAAACATACACTAACATCCACCCACAGCCCCCAGAGCCGCTCACGCGCGCAACAAAACCACAGCACCCCTATCAATCTTCCGGTCCGCCCAGATCTCTTTCCTCCTCCACCCCAGGGAGCAATACGACCAGGCCGGCCTCGTCCTCTCCCTCCGCCCCACCACCGGCACAGCCCACCCTTCTTCTTCCTCCTCCTCCAAGGACTCCTCCCCGCCCAAGTGGCTCAAGACCGGCGTGGAGTACTACAACGGCGTGCCCAAGGCCGCGACCGTGGCCTGCGACTCGTGGGCGGACTGGAGTCTGTCTGACGTCAAGGTGGGGAAGGACGGGGACTGGGTTACTGTCCTGGTGGAGAGCGGGAGTGATAGTCTGGGACAGAGCCTGTGGGTCTACCAGGTTGTGGACGGGGAGAGGGTCCCGCTGAGGGAGGTATGCTGGGTGTTTGGGAACGGAGAGCCGGACAAGTGGGAGGTTGCGGTTGAAGCGTATGCGTGTCGACCGGAGAAGGGGACGGCGGAGGAATTGAGCGTTGAGTTCAAGGACTTCGATGTCAAGTGGGCTTAGGAGGCTCACCGACAACGAGGGAGAAGAAGCCTGGGTTACGGGGATGGAAATGTCCGAAAGTGTCATTGCCTGTGATTAACTTGAGCAGGCACTCGATAATAACTCTGCTGATCCATTGATGCAGCGAAAACAGATTAACGAGCGAATCTCCGAGGGGCTGTGTATGTGACGCATGGTTGTTTGAACTTGTGAGGCCCGTCTAGACAAGTCATCAACTCACGAGGTCTCCTCGACCAAGGAATGTTCCTGGACGGCTCCATCTCAAGACCTTCCATACCTGCCTAACAATGCTCTCCCAGTCAATCCAGGCTCTTCATCCGGGGAAATTAGAGTCCCACGTGTGGCTCGAGCCGCAAACAAGGATTGCTTCTCGCAACCCCCTTGAACTCGACACCGTTCCGCCTGAACGAGTCCGAGATGTCCTCCAGCCGAGCAAGACAGCCATCTAGGTCGCCTTCTTGAGGATAGAAGGGGAATGGAAGATGCGGAGGGGTGGGATCCCGAGTACACGCGCACTCATCCGCCCCTTCTACGCCCTGTCTGTAGCATACCTTCCGAAGATGAGGGAAGTTCTCCTTGCATGTACTGGAAAATGCGTCCAGGAAATCGAGCACGATGAACCTGTGCTTGTAGATGGACTCGGTGGCCTCTTCTTCGTCAACGTTCTCAAGGCAGCGTACATCTGTTAGCAGAGTCAGCCTCTGCAGCGACTTCGGGAGGACCGCTGCAGGGCAGAGAAAGTTCTCGGCGTTCGCCACTCCGGTATTTCCTTCCCCACTGTCTCCCTCATTACCACTGTCTTCTTCAACACCGTACTGCTTCTGTATCAAAAACCGGATGGGGACCTCGAGGGTATGTAGGTTGGAGAGGGCGGTCAGGTCCAGTACGCCAGAGGGTCCAAGGGTCTTGCTGATGTCCTGGCCGTAGTGTAAGTCGAGTGAGAGGGTATGGAGATCCGTAAGTCCCGCCAGCGCGTCCGAGATGAGCTTGTTGTCGGTCTCCAAGGCCTCAGGATCCTCCTTCAATAACTTAATGTGCACCTCTGAGATTTGACTGTCAACCAAGAGCGACTCCAGTCGTGGAAACCCGGCGCATATGTTGATCAGATCTAATGGGAAACATTTGCTCCCTCGCAACTCAAAAGTCTTGACCGTTTCGCACTTCCATTGGTCTCCTAGACACGAGGAGGATTAATCCGCTGGGCCTGCGCAGATATCTGGACCGGAATTCTACAAGTGACATGTTAAAAGCACTCACCATCGGGGTTTTTCAAGAAGCCGAACCAAGCGTTATAATCCATGGACCACATGAGGTGTTGCACCTTGCATTGATCCAGGAACTTTTTGAATGGGCGCTCTGGCTCCTCCTCGAATGCTGATGGAAAGGCGCGATTGCCAATCATGTGAAGTCTCTGCGGTCCTGAGGCATCAGGAGCTCTGCGGTACATCCAAGAATCATGTGGAACACCAGAAGAGGGAATGTGAGGGTCAGGAGGCGGAGGGCCAGAGAATCCGGGTCTCATATAAGTTCCGCGAGGTGACGGTAAACTGAATTCCAGCCACTGGAGGCTACTGATGCGTGCCAGGACCCTGAAGTGCAATGTTTCGATCAGCGGGGCGAGGTTCATCCTGCAGCCGCAACTTGGATCTCCTCCAACTAACTCATTCAAATAACACGTCCAGCCGTGGCCCTCGATAGAACGAAGGGGCTCGAGGTTAGGCATTATGTGATTGTAGCAGTGGATGTCATAGCTGATGCGCTTGATGCGCGTTCCGAGCTCAGGATTCCTGACGAGGCTGCGGAAGAGAAGGACCACAGTGCTTGGGTCTCGAAGGCAAATATGCCGGTAGAGGTATCGAGATGCTGCAGAGCCAATCCTCTTGGATACCAAACACATGTCTCTCAAAACTTCTCGTGCTATCCCGTCCTTTTCAGCGCAGCGGTCCGGGCTGCCCCCTTCAGGGTAAGGCGTGTGGATGTCAAGTGTCAAAATCTCGATGATCAGGTACACCACCTCTATCGGGATGGTGTCGAGCTTTGGCGGCGCTTCTTTGGCCGTTGCTGGGTCTTCCATGGTGGTTGAGGGAGCCATTGAGGAACTGTGTTGGTATGAGAGGGGTCAATGTCAGGTATCAATTGTAAGGTCTGGTTATGTATTGATTGAGTAGAGGATGGTGTCCAGATATCACTGAGGGGCCAATTGACAGTAGAAGGAGATAATTTCCAGGGAGAAGTTCACTCTGGTTGAATTTGAGGCTCTATTTATATGCATATGCGGTATGTATTCAGGCAAGGTGACGAACGTGACGCATCCACATGATATGAAAGTGAACATAGATCAAGCTCTGACCTTAAGGCCTTTTGTCATTGCCCAAATGGAACTTCTGGGCTGTTGCAGAAAGCGGTGGTAGAGGGAGTGAAGTCACTGGCAAGTTTCCTAAGTATTTCACGTCTGCTCAAGTGCTTAGCAAGCATCGGACTTCAGTCACTTAGGTGGTGGACAACATGCAAGCAACTGATAATTGACGAAGCTTATAGACTTTCTTTCTGTATTACTCAATACTATACCATTCGTCAGTCAATACTGGCACACTTTCGGGCAGAAATAGATCCAACTATCAGTACAGTGAGTATCAGTAGATATTCTGTCAGGACTTGGTAAGCTGATCATACTCCATTGAGCACTTGAAAACAGTCACTAATAACACAAAGTTTACTGGATATCTAGCCAAGTACTTGATAATGATATAAGGACAGAGATAGGTACTCTCATAGTAACTATAACGATTCTGAGCAGGGCATATTGAATAGAGCAAACTAACTACTATTATATGCTATATACAATATGCCTAGGGAGCTCCCTTGCATATATGAATGTAGAAAAATGAGCCCTATGATATGAAAGGCCTAGATACGTGATAGTAAGTAAGTGAAGAAAGGCCACTAGAGCCAAGACTATACCACCATAAGGAAAATCACAACTCCATGCCCAGGTATATTCAGTACGATTGTTGTCACGGACTTGACTATTACTGCGAATCTAGCCGTGCTGCCTAGCAAAAGACAACTAATAATTGAACTACCTCTCGATTATTCCAGTAATACTATAGCCGTGCCGGCACAATTGTTACTATAATCACAGCAACCCGTGGGCTACAAGAATAGTCTGATTGAGTGAAAGGACTCATTAGGAGAAGCAAAGCCTGGGCTTCAAAAGTGACCAAGACTTCCAAGGTTTCAGGAACATTTAGCGACCACATCACACAATCACTCAACAGATTCATCATCAAACATTGGAGGTGGCCGAATCTCCCATTACCAAGCCCCATCAAAAAGGGGGGACACGTTGCTATCTAAGCCAGCTCAGAGCCAAGTCGTGGGGGGCAACCCAAACCAGGGGGTCCGAGGAATCGTAACATCAACCCAACATTCAAGTTGGTGGTGGTATCCTCAACCTCTGTAAGCCGATTAAGGTGGGATGGGGTTGCTCGCACGCACCCGGGCTCTGGATACAACGTGCAGGTAATATACAGACCAATGTAGGCAGGACCCACGCATACACATACACAACACGTTCGTAGAATCGTAAAACAAAAGGCAAATCGCTGCTCCATCAGTCCATCTCATAATATCATCATGATCATAATAACTCTTACTCCATGTCATTAACACCTTGAATGCTTTCCCTTCCAGGCCGCTCGTTTCCCCTGATTATTTGACAAAGGAAAAATGGGGGTCGCCGTCGGGAGTCGTCGGTGTTTCGTTGTCGGTGACAGTCTGGTTAGTTTGTTTCGTTTGTTTTTGGTTTTCGTTTCTGAGATGCGATGTCGGCAGGACGGAAAGGACAGTAAGTTTCGTACTCGACCTGGCGAGCACAATGTTGCAATCTGGATGTTGTTGTTGGGTGTGTTTATATCTCCCTTTCCGGCCGCCGTTCCCGAAGAGTTGATTGAAGCAGGGATTTCTTTCCATTTCCAAGATAGAAAATTCAGTTAAGAACTCCATGATGGAAAACCAAGATGGCCCCAGATAGGAAACAGGCAAAAACCAAGAAAAATGCATTGAGTCGAGATGAGAAACGCTTGACACAAACTCCAGGTGTGTGTGTGTGGTGTGTTTTTGTTGTGTGTTGTGTTGGGTGTGATTAAGATGGATCGGGGTGGGTCGGAAAAGCAGAACTTGATCCCAATATCCGGTCGTTCAGAAATGTCAACGCTTGATGAAACACGCAAGAAACCGAACCCTCAAAAAGCAAGGTGAGTTGAATGCAGAAGGAAGACGGGCCACTCGGGGGGTTTTTTGGTGTGTCCATGTGTCGGGGATCCCACAGCGTCCTTGATCCAAGATGATCCCGATCCGTGAGACGGCATTAATGAAGCGAACCCTGAAATTTTTCCTTCCTCATTTTTTCCCTTGGCAAGAAGATCAGAAACCGGGCGTTCGGCCAACCCTCGATGAAGAAGTGAAGAAGTAGATGATGAAGTCTACCAATCTCCCAAATGGCTTACTGTTCCAATCTGAAAAAGCCCTGGGTAGAGGATGAAAAGTCAAACAAGAACGCCTCGTAAATGCCTAGATCAGAATCAAAACCCAAAGAGTAGGACATAGCGGGTTCCCAAACAAACACAATAATTCAACACCGCAATCGTGGAGCGTGTATGTCCGTGTTGTCCTTCCAAATCGCAAGCCTCCCTCCATAGCCGGGGTTTCAAGAAACTCGCTTGTTGTGTATCATTTTCTTTCTTGTCCTTTATCGGTGGAAACGCAGACGGAACGCCTTGTATAATGAATCGGGAATCAAATCGACCTGCTGCTTATCGCTGGGGTCTTCTTGTGTTCGGTTCTCGTGCTGTTGATGGATGACCCGGCACAAAGACTTGTCAGGCTTTTCTGTTCTTGGACACATCATCCTCCTCCCTCTAGGGGAGTATAATCAGATGGCCCTCAGATAGTCCTCGGCGTGCCCTTGTTCCCCGCCTCGATGACGTCGTCGAGGTGGTTGCACAGCGCGACGAACAGGTCGAAGAACAGCTTGGAGCCCTCGCCCCCCTTCTCCATCTCGGCCTGCATGGTCCCGCTCTTCTTGAAGGTCTTGCGGCACCGGATGATGAGCGCCAGGTAGTGGGCGCGCAGCCGGCTGTCCGAGTCGGGCGTGTGCGCGTAGCAGTACTGGGCGCTCCGCAGGATCGTGCCCACGTCGATGCCCGCCTGGAGCCCTTGCTTCCGCAGCGCGAGCCGCTTCAGCTCCTCCAGGCCGTACCGCCCCGCCGCGCAGTACACCACCGTGTCCCGGAGGATGTGCGTGCCCGTGCTTGTCAGGTAGACGGTCGGATCGACGGCCGCGGGCTGGTAGGGCGATGATGGTGTCGTCGACGATGATGATGGCCCTCCTGCTGCTGCTGCGCGGCCACCTCCATGGTGGTGGTGGGTATTCTCATTTCCAATGTTGGGGGATACGTTCGGTGTGGCTCCCCGGCGCGAGGATGACGATGGCGCGCTGATGCCGCCCTCGAGCTCCCAGGAGTTGCGGTGCTTGTTGTGCAGCAGCCGTGGGGTGTAGTCGCCCTTGTAGAGGTACTCGAGGACCGCCGAGAAGACTTCCGGCTCCTCATCGGGAAGTGCGATTTTCCTGGACTGCGATGCGTACGACGTCTCTGCGTAACCCCTCTGCAGAATCTGTTCGAAGAAGGGGCTCTGGCACAGGACGTCCTCGTGCGCTGCGAAGAGTCGCCCCTCTCTGCCGATAGTGACGGTGACGATCGGCGAGGGTGTGAGGGTTGACTTCGAGGCCTCTTGTTGCTTGTCCGTCCTCGACCTGGAAGACGATGTGGCGTTGGAGGCCTCGCGTTCGGTCAGCGATCGCTGCAGTCTCGATAACTTGGTTGGATCCCGTGTGGATGCCGCGTTCGTGCCCTTCTTCAGTCTCGCCTGCTTGTCCACCTTGTACTGCGAGTCCATAGTCGCTGAGCTAGCCTGCTGGCTGCTGCTGCTAGACTTGGAAGACTTGAAGGCTCGCTTAAACATGGTGGCTGTTGTGACGTAGTAGGCGGATGTGCCTGGCGGTGCTCAGTTGTTGGCCTTGCTACGAAGCTCCCAACTTTCGCTGGCTGAGTTCGCTTCGACTGACGCGCGGTATAAGGGACGATGGTACGGAACGGGATAGTGGAAAGACAGAACCAGGCAGAGCGGGGAATCACAGTAGAGGATCTCTCGATGTTGTTGCCGGCTGTCCTTTTCCACAGATAAATTGCAACCAAGAGAGCGACAAAACAAGGGAAAATCAATAAGAGGAGGAAACTCCCGTCACAAAGAAAGACGGAAGAGAAAAAAAAAAGGATCAGAAACGATTGCACACAAAATAAAGATTGACGAGGGCCCGTGGAGAAATATCACCGATGAAGGGATTGTCGGGCAACGGTAGATATTCTGTAGATGCACTTGGCGCCCTGTTTGGTTTGTGGTTTTTGGGAGGGGGGGGGGGAGAAAAGAAAGGGGAGAAAGATGTGGAAAGATAGAGGGTGGTTGGCCGAGATATTTATGCCACGACGGCTCGACACGCACCAGTGGCTTGGAGTGGTTTGTGTGAGTGGTGGTTGGTTGCCTGCTTTAGATAGCTAATAGCTGCAGTAGCCGTTCAACGTCAAATCGAATCGAGACTTTTGTTTGGGATGTTGCCTTGAAAAAAACCAAGGTGGGATTGATCGTCAGTGTGGGAAGGGGGAAAAAAGCATATGTAACTTGCCGTCATCAAGCAAGACAGAGTGGATTGGTTACACCAAACAACGCCAGCCTCTTTTTATAAGAAAGTCCCAAAGGTTGCCCATGCCCACCTGCGCACCCTGTCATGCCTCCAGAAAGTCCCGATCGCGGCCCAGCCTCACTTGGGACCTGGGAGTGAATATGGAGCCTGAGAAGCATGAGAAGCATGAGAAGCCTCAGGAACAACGTGTGGTGCATTACTGCAGAAAGAAGGTGAGGCGATCCACTTTCGACTGACGTACCTACATACAGACCCATACAGGCCTCATTGCGCTGGCGTCGTTGGCTGGCGAACAGCTGTGTGGTGTGTGACGTGAAGATTGTGTACGTACATCAATCTGTACCCATCTGCTACTATGCATTGCATTGGGCAGATCAGCACGTGCAAAAGGAGGAATTCACAGCTGCTAAATGAAGCGCAACTGCGACGAATTGATAGCCAGTCAGTAAAGCATGTCAGGGCCGCGTGAAAGGCACACGCTGGGAATTAGCCGCCGGCCATCCTGCCAGTTCACTTCCTCAGGAGGCCGCCGAATAACCGAACCCGCAACCTCGGCATCATTGATGTCCAAGGTGGCAGTTGGTGGTGATGGGTGATGATAATGATGGGTGATGATGATTGATGAATACCTACCTGGATACCCAAGCGGACGGGCAGAAACTTGACCATTTGACAACTCACTCACTCAAACCAGGATAATGTGTGGGCACAGCCTCATTCTCAGCGCTGGACCCTTGCCTTGATAAATCAGATCTGTCAAGTCACTCAGTCAGTCCCTTATCTGTAAATCTGACGAGTCTGGTCTGAAGATGATCCCCATTAGTACACACACGGTACAGTATGCTTGTTCTGCCATTGCGACCGCGTTACGTCCGGCACTCTGAGTGGTGAGTGCTTGTCAATTGGACATCAATCCACGTTTGTGCAGCGATCGATGCCCAAAAGGTGAAAGTGCAGCGGGCACCGCTCACAGCGACTCACAGCGATTCACGGCGACATGACATTGTTGGCGTGCCTGGCTTGTTGTTCCCGGGTGCCAGAACAGAAGCCTGATTCGAACATTCTCATCTGCACAAGGTTGGGGCTAAAATGTTACAGGGGGTGTAATTCATGGATGTCTCAGTCCTCTCAGTCCCAACTGGCCGGATCGACAGTTTCAATTGGGGGGCCACACAAACCCATCGCGGGGTTTAGTAGCCCACCTAACTGCCCTCCCCCCCCTAATGGCCCGCTTCAGTTGAGACATTGAACGGTACGGATCTTGTGAGGGTGTGTTCCGGCACCTGGACAGGTGGAGTTTGACGCCCTATTCTTGTCACTAGCGGCCGCGATGGGGAACTTCTTTTCTCGAAGGAGAAAAGAAAACATCATGGAAACACTGTGCTGGCTGGTGGATTTCAGGAGTACCATGCCGCATTGCCTCGTGAGGGTGAGTACTTGGGTGCGTGAGTACGTACTGGAGACGTGGCACGGCGAGTTGGGAAGCCACAATCATCCATCACCAGCCCATTCTGAAACAGTGCAGGCCACGACGAATAGAGATGGTCATCATAGCGGACTGACCATAGGTGAGGCGCATCAATTTTCAATCTGTCTTGCGCATATGCTAGAAACAAACCACAACATCAGTGGGGTATCTGAACTTTACGAATAAACCACGATGAGACCAGGAAGTACCGTCGCAATTGCTCCCAACCAAAACAGCCATGTATACACATCGAACCAGAGAATCGAAATGCTATACGATTATAAACAACCGAACAAGGTGACGTGTTCTTTTGATCAAGGACGCCAGTGGATTTCACTTCGGGCATGTCTTGCTTCACTTGTTGCTGACGCATCACTCGGAGTGTGCTCCCTCGGAAACAGACTCACGCATGCCAATGAGGCCATGCAGGAAGGAAAACTCTGTCACCGGATTAGCAAGCCATAGAAGGTCGACGGCAAAATGAAAGCAAGGAGACACTCACTCGCAAGTGCCAGCAAGATGAACAGAGCGTAGTATCCTGCTACCTTCTTGTTACTGCCTAGCTCCTCCTCGTCCATCCAAAAGAAGGGGCTGTGTCCGGTCGCCTTCGCGCCGAGTGCTCCATAGACCAGATACAATGCAGCAGAGAGCACGGTACCGAGGAGGTGGCTCGGGACGGGCTGTATGAAAACTCGTGTCAGTCATTTCGGCCGGGAGATGTCAAGGGGGTTCACACGCGTACCTCAGGTCGTCTGATGCTGTTCAGGACAGTCGTCTCGAGAAGGGTGATAATGGCTGGAAACACGTAGAGGTTGAACAAACAGAAGATCGGGAACCAGCCTCGGGGCACGACATCCTTGAGTGGGTTCTTGTCACAATCGTCGAAGATCACGAAGAAGCCACTGCCACCACCACCGCTGCCGCCGCCATTGCCGCCCTTGGAGGGCCAGTGGTCGTGACCATTTGGCACCAGGACCGTCCAGTAGTGCGAAACGTTCATGAGAGCAAATACATGAGTGACCGTGTAGAACAGGCTGAAGTAGAAAGGACGGCGCGAATCACGACGCTGCTCGGGCGGAGACATGAGGCGGAGCAGCCGGGATGTCCAGCGAGTGTCATCGGCGTCAATGTCAGGCCAGTGCTTGTGGGTTATGGTCCATGACTGTGCCACGGATGTTAGTTATGCATCACGGGGGAAAGGCAGACAGTCGTGGGCATACAAAGACCAAGATGTGGTACAGTAGCAACAAGAACCAGGTGACGGTGGAGAACTGAAACGGGATGCGCCAGTATGAGTGCTCGTCCTTCTGGTGCTTGGTCTTGTAGTTGATGAGTAGGAAGGTTGTTGCGATCATGTAGGCGAGCACGAGACCCCGGATGATGCCTAGGGCTTTTTGGCCGAGAAATCGCCATGGGGAGTGAGCGGCTCGGAGGAAAATGGGCTGTATACACAACCATTAGCACATGGGTCAATGGCTAGAATGACCCATGATGACTATCCCGCGGGAGGGGGGGGCTCTTACATGGTCGCCGATAGAAGCTTGACCCTCCTCATCGTGCTGGTTGCTTCTTATGAGGTTGCCAATGAGGGGAGTGCGTTCCATGGCACACTGTGGTGGCAGAAACTGGGGGAATGAGGAATATCTAGAAGGTGGATGTGGGCTTGGTGTCTGGGAATGAGCACGTCTTCTCTCCAGAGTTGCGTGGACTGGATTAAATTCAGATCGATGAACGTGTCAATATTAGAAGGATCTTAGTAGGTGGATGCAGCGGGTGAAGGTTAGTAAAGGATGATGAAGAACTGGAGAGACAGGTATCTTGATCGGTAGAAACGCAAAGAGACCATACAAAACGAAGGAGCAACTTCCTCGGCAACGATTCCTCCCCCAGCATGACTGCAAGGGAAGTAACTACCTGGGTATGCTATGAGCATATTGATCCCCGACTTTGGAATTCAGGAAAGAGCGTCTCCTGGGCCATACCGGGTTGGGCTCTGCTCGAGGATCAACTCTGAGCACTTAGCATATCGAACTGAGAAAGTAAAAGACCAGTCCCTTCCCTGGCTTTTTCACCAACGAATCGGTTAAGAATAGGCCTTGTTGGTTCTTTCAATTTGACATCAGGGACGATACGGGAAAGCTCTCATCTGTTAGTCTTGACATCTTGCTGCCATCCTATCGGCCCAGGTACTCAAAGTCGGTCATCAATTCCGCCAGTACATTGAGCTGCGGATACTCAAACTGTTGGTGAACATAGAAAATCAGAGATTGAGACACAGTCTTTGATGATATCATCTTCGGAGGTTTCGATGTGAACCGAATTACACGTGTCATCATAGCAATATGTCATGCCTTCAAAGGTTGTTGCTCTGGTGACTGACAGTAATGATGCCCGCGTAATCCGCTGTGGAAGGCACGGTAAAAGCACGGTATCACAATACCTACCTAGGTACGTACCAAGGTACTGTAGCAATCTTGGAACAATGGCGGGAGCCTAGGAATTCTGCGAGGAAATGTTTTGGCATCGTGGCATCTTCCATAGTGGTTCAGACATTCTAGGCTTCCACCATTACGACCTGAGTAAGTCTTACAAGAGAAGGAGGGGGAATCTTATATATTGTGATGTTTGGTGGTGACGCAGGCGGTCCTCGCAGGGGTCCGGTGGTGGCTTGGTGTTCTTAAAGTACCCAAGTACCCAAGTACCCAAGCAGATTCAGCCAATCACAGCACATCCACACAGTGAAGCTCTGCCAGGTACGTACCGGCAGCTTGAGGCCAGTTTGAGCTCCCACGGACTCCTTCAAGATCCCAATTTACATATACATCAGCAACCTCCCAAGGTTGCCCACCGACAATAAATCCTCCCTCTGATCCAGTACTCTGCCATATCCACCGCAGAGGACCACGCCATCATGCTCTCAACACTCGGAAACCCACGGCAGATTGCCGCCCAACTCCTCAACTTCGGTGCGTTTGCCAGTCCACCCACCCACCCACCTACCACTTGGAACACCCACCCTCTCTCTGGAGAAATGAAGACATGAGATGGAAGACTATGCGATGCATTACTAACACGGCCCTCTGTGTCTCTCTTTCCTCCAGGTCTTGTCCTCTCCACTGCATTCATGATGTGGAAGGGCCTCTCCGTCGTCAGCGACTCGCCCTCCCCCATCGTCGTCGTCCTCTCCGGCAGCATGGAGCCCGCCTTCCAGCGAGGCGACCTCCTCTTCCTGTGGAACCGGAACCTCATACAGGATACCGACGTCGGCGAGATTGTGGTCTATAACGTCAAGGGAAAGGATATACCAATCGTACACCGGGTAGTACGCAAGTTTGGAACAGGGTACGTTTTCTTTCTTGGGAGAGGAGACGAGGGAAACTCCCAGCGGCACGACGGAATATGAAGATCCCACCCATACTGACGATGTTGTCCCGCAGAGAGCACGCCAAGTTATTGACAAAAGGCGATAACAACTCCGCCGATGACACGGAGCTATGTACGTCCTACCCCTACTCGAACCTCAGCTCATTACCCCCAACCGCAGAAGCTGACATGTGGTTACAGATGCGAAAGGACAGGATTACCTGGAGAGGCAAGACATTATTGGCAGCGTAGTGGGATACATACCGTTCGTCGGATACGTCACCATCATGCTTTCAGAGCATCCCTGGATGAAGACGGCGATGCTGGGAATAATGGGTCTGGTGGTCGTATTACAAAGAGAATAGCATAGCCTGTGTGGAGCGGTGGAAGCAGATTATTCAAGCATTCCTGGATTACCATTTACCGGTGTACTTGATACATCCTCTCATGGCCGTCCCTCTGTCACCCATGACAGTTGGACATCCCCATCCGGACTGCTTGCTGGGTCAGGCTACAATGGGCCATCTACTCTCACATCGAGCAGAGAACGATAGGCAACTGATCTTGCCCTTGCCAAAATGTCCTCATGGGTCCCCTAGAATGGCCTGAAGTCGAGCATGGTCCGGAGCCAGCATATAACGCCCTCTCCGCGCCTTGCCCAAATGGCTGCCTCGCGGCTCGCATGAGAAGTAACACTGGTGCCACCACGATAACAGCAAGTCACAAGAACTCCAGTGATGGGCACTCTCCTTCTCTGCACACTTATACGCCGTCGTCTTCCGTGTTGCACATCGCCTACACGAAGTTCTGACCAGCCATCACACAGACCCCAAGACAATTCTGCTCCAAAAGCCCAACGATTACATGATTATTAGAGATCATCTTTGAGCCTCCACCAGGGGAAGTCCCGACAACAAGCTTGTATGTAGTATTGTTGCAATATCGAAAGATTTGCAGCTGGGTATAACTATAAAGGTGGATGCAAAGCCTTAAGTACGTCGTTCCTCGAACGAAAGGGTTCATTTTGCATTTGCTGGTGAGCACCGAGAACAATGTTTTCTCACGGAGACACCGGGTATTTGTATGTGGGGAGCGCACGCTCACCAAAAAAGCAAAAACATCCCAGGGACCACGGTACGCGTCCCAATTTCCTCCCAACCCGTGTCAACCTGTAATTAGTCGTGGCCTGGGCTTTCTCTCCCAGGCGGGTTCTACCTACTTAGTCTGTTTTGCTCGGCTGGGCCTCTCCTCCATCAGACCCTTGATCTTCTTGACGAGGTCCACGACCTTGAACGGCTTGCTGATAACATCGTCCATGCCCGCGTCCCTCATGCTCCTCATCTGTTCCTCTCTCACATTCGCGCTGACGCCCAGTATGGGCGACCTGCCAGCCTCGCCGCTCTTCTGTAGCTCCTTAATTTCCCGCGCGGCTGTGTTGCCGTCTTTTATTGGCATCTCCTGGTCCATGAGGATGCAGCAAAAGCGCTCATCGTCATTGTCTCCAGAAGTTTCGGGTGAGCGGGCCTCATTCGTACGTCTGATGACAGCATCGACGGCTTCTTGGCCATTGTTCGCGGTAAAAACCTGGAAACCATGATTCTGTGCGCGACGGCTGTCAGCATCGAAGGAGGTATATCTACAGGAAGGACAAGATCGGGTTGAGGGGACACTCACTTGCAATTGCCTCTTCAGCACCTTCTGGTTAATCAAGTTATCCTCCACAAGTAGCAACGCTCCCTTTGTCTCAAACGGTGACCTTGTCTGCGCGTCGTGCGTCCGCTTGGCCACTCTAGCCTGTCGGGGTGTCTCGCCTATTTCCTCGTCGAATTTACCAGAATCGTCGTCCCCTGATTGAATTCCGGTAACGACTTTCTCTGTCACAGCAGCCCTCGCGTCCTGCTTTGCTCCAGGATGCACCTCAGGTTCGTAACGCACCGGCGGTTTGTCCAGTGAGCTGTCTATATCTTCTTCGTCTTTGGTGCCTTTCTGTTTACCGATATTGCGTATTGTCGATTGGTCTTTTTGCGAGCTCTTCTTCCTGTTCTCGTCGTCCTTGCTCGGTTCGTCGACTTCTTCAATGGTTCTGTGCGAACTCTGGCGGCTCCCAATACGTGGCCGTCCCGGCGACGACGACTTATGCGAGGACAATTGCCTGCGAAGCAGACTCGGCACCGAAGCGATGGCATCCTCATCGGACGGAGGTGACGCGCGACGAACCTTGAAGTAGAAGCCAAATGTGGAGCCTTGTCCTTTTTTGGAGGCCACGCCAATATCGCCACCGTGCAGTTGGCATAGCTTTCTGGAGATGGATAGGCCCAGGCCTGAGCCTCCGTACGTTTCGGATGTCTTGGGTGTCGCCTGCCTGAAGCGCTCAAAGAGTTTGACTTGGTCTTCTGTACTTATGCCGATACCGGTATCCTTCACGACAAGCATCAGGTACATGACTGGGCCATCTCCCCATTCCTGCGAGAGTGTCTGATCCACGTGGAAGCCATTGTCGTTCTCTTCAAAGAAGACAACATTTGGTGGATATGACAAAGGTCGCTCAAGGCTGGCTCCCATTGCCACCGTTATTCGTCTGTCACCGTCCTTGCTCGCTGTGAACTTGATGGCGTTTGTCATGAGGTTCACGAGGACTTGTTTAATACGAGCGAGGTCTGCCAAAACCCAGTCGACGCCCAAGTCCTGGACTGAAACGTCCAGGGCATATTCAAAGTCGATGTGTTTGGTCTTGAGTTCAGCTTGGAACACCTTGAGCTGCTTGGAGAAGGCCCATTTCGGCTGCGAGAGGCTAGGAGCCAGAGATAGCATCATGCTGTCCAGCTTCGAAAAAGCCAGAATGTCGTCTACCAGAACGTTTTGGTGAGAGACACAAATCAAGATGGTATCTGCCGCGTCGATTATCTCCCCGGCTTGGTCAGGGCTGATATCAGGCCACGCCGTAGACTGGACCGTTTGCTTGATTTCTTCGGCTAGATGCAGGACGGCACTCAAAGGGTTACGAATCTCGTGGGAGACCATATCAATGAAGCGTTCCTGCTGCTGTTTGCGATCCTTGGCGTCCTGCGCGGCACGCTCCTGTGCTTGCTCTGCACTCTTCAGCTCGGAGATATCCACGACGGCGCAGATATAACCAGCGTTATTTGCAGCATCAAGGGGCTTGAGGAAGAACATGCGCCACTCGCCATTTTCAGGCTCGTCTCCTTCAGACTTCTCGCCATCGTCGCCCATGACGCATCTGAACTCGACTTTGATTTCCTGGCGTTCTCCAAATGCCTCGCGATACTGAGTCATTACCCGGTCATAATCTCGAGGATCGATGCTCTCAGGCCATGAACGGAATTCATGGCTGCTCTTCTTGGTTGTGAGATGGAAAAATTGGTCGTTAACGAAGACGGCTTCGGCCTAGACAATCCGTTAACGCCTTCGTTCTGAGACGTCCCACACTACCCACACTACATCTCAACGAAGGATATTGGACACTCACATTATGATCAAGAATGGCCAGGCCGGTTGGAAGCAGCTCGGCAAAACGTTGAAAAAGCTGGCTTTGTCTAGAGTCCCCCATCGGGTCGTCCCTCGACGCTGCGTCGCCTACGTCACCACGGCTACCCGGCCGCGGAGCGACCTTTTTGAGTATGTTTTCTTGGTCTTCTTCTGATTTGGCGAGGATTTTGTTGTTCTGGGACTTATGTGGCAGTGAACCCGGAGAGGAGAACTTAGGCCCATTCCCCAAGAGCTCATTGTCGAGCGAACGATGGGGCAGTGGGTTGTGCAGTAACTGTGCCAAGACGCCTTGTCGGTGGCCTTTCTCATCGAGGAGGGGGCAGACCAGGACGGGGGCGTCGGGGGCATGATTGGGCAGGTTCTTGAAAAAGAACGAGCCGGCTATAGCCCCATGTCAGTCACGTTGTCTCGGGCGATTTGCCTGAGCACCATAAAGCCCTTGGACGCGCTGGAAAGTAAATGCTTACCCACCCTGACCGTACGGCCTGTGAGAGCCGACTGGATGGAGCCTCGGGCTTCTCCCTTATACCAGTCCGCGGCCGGGGCGCTCTGTCCATCGTCGTAGTTGGCAGCGGTTCCCCAAGCAATGTTGTGAACAATGGCAAGTTTTGGGCCCCAGAAGACGGCAGCGGGGTGCGGAAATGCCTCGATGAGGTTGACATAGTTGCCAAGTGCTGGTGGCCATTTATTCCTTGGACCCAGAATCGTATTGGACCTAGAAACACTCATGCTCATGAGCACCGTGCCTCGATGCGTTGGAATTCCTCTTTGGCAGAAATGAAGTGTGCCACTCACTCCACTTACCAATCCTTTTTAGCGAGGTACTCGGCGTTGAGGTCGAAGACGCAGACACCAGCGTTGGTGAGCTGCTCAAGGTCTTGCTGGGTCATGGGCGGTGGTGGTGGTGGTGATGGTTGTGGTGGTACATTCAGTCGGCCGCCTCACGATGTATTGTAATGGGGATTGCAAAGTAGGTGAATTGTGTGACAGTTGATGAGGGGTGGGTGGATGGGTTGAGTGGATTGAGTATTGACAGAATGTAGAGATGGGTGAGAATGGGTGAGACAAATTTGATCGGCGGAGTTTTGCCTTATGATGATGATGATGATGATGATGCTGCTGCTGCTGCTGCTCTTCTTCCGTGGCGAGAACCTGGGGGATGAAACCTAGCATAGTACGTACGTAGTGTGCGGTAAGACTAAGGAAACCTTGAATGCTGGGATGTTTGTATGTGTTGAATGCGATCTCAATCAGATTACCATGGTTACGTCACCTTTTCCACGGTTGCGGCTACTCCAGACCCCCCCGGAAATCGTCATCTGGCCAGTTGGACAGGGGACCTGGGGGTGGGCGATCCAGGTACCTACTTAGTGGGCAATCCCTACAATCGATACAATGTACCTGGGTCAATGGAATGGTGACGACGGCGTGGCCCTGCATACATGTCTGCGCCGTTTTCTGGGGACCAACCCCGATTTCATGCATGCGACCTTGCATAAGAACCTCCCTCCAACCGATGTCAGGCAGTCAGGGCAGTTAAGATGTCTGCGGTGGCTTGCACATTAATAAACGGGCGGGGGCGGGGAGAATGCACAAGGGGGGGAAAACAGACAGAAGAACTGCCGAACACATGAGTAACAAACAACCTGAAAGACTCAAGGGTTAGGACTGCCCGGTATGTCGTGACCCCACCTGCCCACTCAACCCCATTTAACAGTGATCAACATTGAACTAAACCCCTCCCCCACCTAAATTCAGTTTTAATAGGATTCACGCATCGCCTCTCAAGTCTACAGACCGAACCTTTGGAACACCATCGACTTCTTTGTCCATGTCATCTGCTCTGGGGAAACGCAAGGCCTCTTTCGTAAAGATCAACTCCCTACAAGTCTACAGAAGACTACAGAAGACTGTCCATCAACCTCCGAACCTTGAGCCGCCCCCC
>LKEA01000027.1:202490-308655 GCA_003795315.1 Cytospora schulzeri | reverse complement strand
ATCTCTGTTCCTGTGCCGCTGACTACAGCCATCTCCCCCTAACATGGTGCCATCCATCCTCCCGTAACATTGACAGCTGTCTTGTCTTCCGGGGCATCGTACGACTCAACCAAAACCGCCACCTTGTCATACGCAACTGATGGCGTGGCTCACGGTGCCCGGAATGACATGGACAACTCGACTTCGGCTGGAATCGAACGCGGTGCGGAAGTCTCAGTGCACACATGATCTTGATAAGGATCCGGCCCCGCCATCCATGGCAAGCGAAGTATCCTGTGAAAAGCTGGCCAGAGGCGAATTTTCTACCCCTTCCTTCGCCGCCATGCGTGGTCTTGACAGTGTCGTAGGGAAAGGTGCACCCAAAGTCCGAAATGGAACGGTTCGAGCGTCTTTGGGCCTTGTGACGTCTCGATACCAGTCGGGAATCTCCGCATCATCCAGGCATCTCCTCCCATCCGTCTCTGAGCTAACATTTCTGGACCACCTCCCGTGAGAAATTGTGAAGGGCGGTCCTGAGCATCACGTGTCCCGAGGTCGTAGAGATATGTCGAATCCTCAGTCCAGTAGATAAGACCGGTATATCCAAGTCAAAGGTTGCACAAAAGTCCATATCATCGCCGCGGAGCGTGTGTAGTGAGGGCCCAGGGGTCGTGGGATGCGGCAATCGCAAGAAAACCCTGTTATGGTACTCTGGTATAGAATCCTGGTATAGACTTGTTCTCCTTTGCCGCTCAGGTTGCGTGGAGGCAGGCTTTGGAAAAGCCCCAGAGCAATACGGCAGCCATACCATTTGGCAATGGGGCCCCATGAGAGTATGTCGCTTAGGATCAAAGATGATCCGAGAACCCAATGGCAGTCCTAGTGATAGTTGAACCTCGCCAACTTCTGCTGCCATCGGATATCCGCCTTCTTCTTCTCCACCTTCTGGCGCCACTCAGCTTCCGGCTGGCGGTATTCCTCCCGAATCAGAGGAGATCCCCAGGCGCCAGAGGCCGCCTTCTGAAGCTCCTGCCTCCGCTTCTCGCGTTGGCGCTCATGGAATGTGACATAGGACATCTGACGGTTGTTGAGCTTCTCTTTCCAGGAGTGGCCGTAGAGTTCTTCCATGGCCTGCTCGAAGGCGGTCACCCGGATCCCGGACTGGAAACGGGCCTGGTTCTGGTTGAATAGGCTGAGGCGCGGGAAGACTGTCGTCGTCGTCGAGCTGGAGTGGACTAGACCGTTCATGTGGTTGAGCCTTTGGATGGCCAGGCGTGGTGCACAGCCGGGGAAACGTAGGGACGCCATAGTGGTGAATGGCAATGAGAACTGATTGGCAGGCGAAGTAAAAGCTGCCGGTGAAGGAGCGTCAGTGGTCTATGTCCGATGTTTGACGGATGATGGAGGTGAGATCAGTCAGCAGTGTGTGGCATATGAAGCTCGGAATGAGGTCACGGTGAGAATGCAGGATTTTTGATATGTTAACAGAAATCAACTCTCATTGGCGGGTCTTTCGTTAGGCACATCTGGGCGCACGTGAAGCATACTTGTTGGCGAGACTTAGTCAGCACACCCATGGATGTCATATTCAGGGTCCTTTCGTACTCGCTAAGACGTATCGGTACCTCATACTCTGTACCTTACATCAGATGATCGACGAATTACTTCGGCTTCTTCCCGCCCCGGGCGCCTCTTCTTCCGCTCAAATAGATATTTTTCAATGCCTCAATGGCCACCTCCCTCCCTGACAGCTTGCCTCACAACGCCTGGGCCAGACCAGACTCTTCTCCCCCAATCTGGATGCAGATCGATCGCAACAGCCATGGTCCATGTCCATTTCATATGACTAAAGTACCTGAGTAGGTATGAATAAAAGGGACGGGAGACAAGGAAGGAAGGGTTACAGAAGTGTGGCTCTGCTTAGCCGAGCCCAGTTTCTCTATTCCTCTCTTGAATCCTTCGGCACGCCGTACCAGGCATCCTCCCCCCAGGTGACATTGACTACGGAGTATTAAGGCTTCTTCAAGCTTAGCTGCGACTAGGATGCGTTCATGAACCAACCGCTTCTTGCAGGCGGTAACATGTTTAATTTTATTTTTAATGCTGTGCCGCTTCGGCAGACCGGGCCAGGCAGCAATGGAACATGGCCAGCCAGGAACGCGATTTGATGCAAGCCACATTCACTCAGCCATTCAGTCATACAACGGTAAAGTACAGGCTCCAACGATGAAAGAAGAGAAGGAGGAAGTGAAAGTGGGGGTGAAGTCCATTCTCTTTACATTACCACACCTTTTCCTCTCATCGTCTTGTTGTTCTTGTTGTTCTTGATTGCACTTTCATCTTTGTGTTGGAACATTCGCTTTATTCCCTCGACCATTTGCGTCGATCACACTCGTTATCACGAAACCGTCACCGTACCCCTTTTCGGTAACTGCCACGACATATCACTCGTTTGATCAAGAGTAGCGTGGTTATCTGGCATTGAGTGTGACTTTGATTGCACCCGAAATCTGTTCAACCTCCATCCAATTCCTTGACATTTCTTTATCAAAAAGGGCATCTGGGATTAATTATCTCGACATGCCTTGCATGCGCCCCCATGACGACCAGGCCTCGAGCAGCCAGGCTGCCCCGACGGCCCAGCAAACCCTCCCCGAGAAGCCAGCCGCCGCCCGCTTCAGCACGCCGGCCCATGCCCCATACCAACTCAGCCAGCAGCAGTTCCAACCACTGGAGCTCCCCAAGGTCGAGCCCTACAAGCCCAGCAAGCCCTTTGCCGTTGCAAAGCTGGTGCTGGGGGGTTTCAACGTCGTCTTTGCCATTATCGCCCTTGGTTTATCGCTGGGACTGGTGTCTTCCAGTTATGCGTTCGATGCCTTCATCATCGTGATTATCATAGCTGCCACAGTACGTTTCCCCTCGAACCAAGACCACTTGAAAGAAAAGGGACCATGATTCACCTAGTCGGTTATAAACATGAAAGAAGAAAAAGGAAGAAGAAAGAAAAAGAAGAAAAAATAACTAACATGAGACACACCCACAGGCCGTCATCTCCATATTATGGCAGGGAGCCGAGTTCATCACCATAGCCGCCCGCAAGACCCGGCGGCCCATCCACCCGGGCGCGCACGTAGGCGTGCACCTGGTCCTCTGGGTCCTCTGCATCATCGTCGTCCCCACCCTCAGCCTCGAGCTCGTCTACACCATGGACGACTACAGCATCGAGGGGGACTGCGCCGACTACAGCTCCAGCTACGCCTACGAGTACTGCTCGTACTACACCTTCCCGAGCCAGGCCACCGCCAGCAAGTACTTCCAGTTGATGGAGGCCGTCACCGCCTTCAGCGTGCTCATGCTCATTTCTCATTTCACGCTCTTCGTCATGGCCTGCGTCGAGACCGACAGGCGGAGGAAGTACGGCAGGAAGACCAAGGTCGTCTACCTCGTTGCCAACCCGGGTGGGCCCGTCGACGGCAGGATGTATTACGCTCCCGTGCCCGGCCCGCACCAGCAGCACCAGCAGCAGCAGGGGTCTGTCGCTGCTGCTGCTGCCGCACCCGGCGCTGAGAATGGTGCGGATGCCGGGAGTTATGGGTACTATGCGCCCACTGTGCCGGCCCCGGTGCAGAATACTGCTACGGCTGTATGAAGGAAATGATGTTTTTGAATTGTCTTTTTTGCCATGCCAGCTGTGTAGTCAGTTAGCTGGAGGGGCCTGGGTCAAGGAATCAAGGGTTCCGAGATGGATGTCTGCCACGAGGGGTTGTTCGGGGAAAAGTGGTCCAAGCTGTCCTGGATACTGGTGGCAACATGTACGAATAATCATAATAGAGACTGATGATACCCCGAGGATGATCAAGTAGATAGACTGTAAAAGATTCACGAGATAATGCATGAGAAATGAAACCAAGCTTATTCCGTTCTGCACAATCCGACGTCGAGGAGACAAGATACTCGAGGTGAGTTTACTTCAAAGGCTAACATACATACTCCGTCAGGGTCCCGCAATGGTTACTTCAAGGCAAGGCTACTGAGGGGGAAATATTGGGGAGATATCACGACCCGCGCGGTCTTGGAATGTTAGTGCTTCAGAATAGTCTGATGGCCCCCATGATTTGAACACTACCAAAGAGGCCAAAGTAAAGGCACGATATAAACAGATTCACAAACGCGAGCAAGCAGCCAATGCACACCAAAATCAAAAGTTCAACCATATCCATATATTTTCTGCTCTATCTATGTATTAACATTGGGGTATCCACTCCGGACGATATCGCAATCCAACTGGGCTCTCTAAAATCATCTGCCAAATGCCCGCCGCGCATCATTGTCTAGCCAGACAAGACAACACGGGTGATGATGAAAAGACTTTCTCAACGCCTGGAAAATGTGTGTTCAAGTGCGACAATTCATTCTCTATAGGACTTTTTGTGTCCCATCTTAGAAGAGGGCGAAGGCCGCAGCGACAAAGGCGATGGCAGCGAAGGCGGAGGAGCCCAGCTTGGCAGCGGACGCACCGCTGGCGGCGACCTTGGAGGTGGAGGAGGAGCTGGAGCTGTCGGTGGTGGAGGAGGCGGAGTCGGAGCCGGAGCCGGAGCTGGAGCCGGTGGAGGAGGCGTCAGAGGAGGAGGAGTCAGAGGAGGAGGAAGAAGACTCGGCGGTGGAGGTGGAGTCAGAGGCGCTGGAGCTCTTGGATCCGGCAGACTTCTCGCCGCTGGACGCCTCGGTGGCGGTGGACGAGGAGGCGGAGGTGGCAGTGGAGGCGGCGGCCTTGGAGCTGGTGGTCTCCTTGGTGGTCTCCTTGGGGCAGGAGAGGTCCCACAGGGGAGTGGTGGACAGGTCCTTGGTGATGGCGAAGCTCATGGCGTTGGTGGCCGAGTCCTCAACGAGGTTGTACCAGAAGGTGGGAACCTTGTTGAACAGGTCGGCGCAACCGACGTCCTGCCAGTACTGCTTGGCGTTGGCGACAGAGGCGACGGCCTTGTCCCAGGAGGGACCGGTGTAGGGCCAGCCGGTCTCGGTGACCCAGACGTCCTTGGAGCCGGCGACACCGACGACGGCGTTGTAGGCCTCCATGAACAGGGGCTCGGCGTTCTCGACCGTGTTGTCGTCGCCGGTCTGGTAGTAGGGGTACTCGTCAACACCGAGCCAGTCGACAGCGTCGATGACGGCCTTGTTGGTGCCGTTGGTCCAGGCGTCCCAGGTGTCGACGTGGCCGATGGCGACGTCCTTGAGGGCGGTGTTGGCGAAGGCGGACTTGAAGTCCTTGATGAAGCCGACAACGACATCGGGGTCGGCACCGATACCAGCCGAGTTGGTCACACCCGTGACACTGTTACGGTAAAGATCCTCAGAACCGATGGAGATACCGATGATGCGGTCGGCCAGGTCGTTGCCGTGGGCAGCCAGACCGGCCTTGAGGGCGGCGATCTCGTTGTCGATGCTGGTGGTTCCGGAAGTCCAGATACCGAGCAGGAGGGAGCTGTTGGTAGCGATGGCAGCAGGGAAGGCCTGGATGGGGTCGGTGGTGGTGGATCCCTGGATGTTGGTGTAGAGTCGGACGGCGTTGAAGTTACCGGGGGCGCCCTTGAGGTTCTGAGCGGTGTTCATCTCCTGCTCGAAATCAGCCTGGACCTTGGCGGAGCCATCAGACTTGGTAGAGCCAGAGTTGAAGCCCAGGTAGTTAGGGTAAGATTTAGCAGACACGCCTGCGATGAGGGCGGTCGCGGTGAGGGCCTTGAGTTGCATGGTGAAAGGATTTGGATTGGTGTCTAAAAAGGAGTGACGAGACCAAAAAACTAGCTTTGATTTTAAAAATGAAGGAAGGAAGACCTGTAATCGCGAAGGAAGGAATGTACTTCGGCGATGGGTCTGTTGGTTGGTGGTTAGTTGTTTTGGTGGTGGTGGTGGTGGTGGTTGAATGAGGTTGGGATAAAAGAAAGGAAAGGAAGTCGAAGGTAAAGAAGGAACGTGATAAAGGCAGTTCAGTTCCAGTTCAGTCAGGCAGTCAATCAATCCGCCAGTCAGTGGCACTGGAGTGGAGTACTGGAGTACTAAGTGAGTGCCCAGGTGAATTGAATGAGTGAGTTTGAGTCCGTCCGTTCTATTCGATTAGGTCCAGTCCCGATCTGGGGAATGGGACAAAGAGCGCCCCTGAAATTCTGCCAGGCACCCTGCTGACCCTGCTGAAATATGTGGGTATTTTCAAGGTTCAACGGGGCTTCCGACAAGGGGTTTTAGAAGGCCTGACAGGGGGGGGGTTTTAACAGTGGTTGACAGGGTTGGTGACAGGGTTGTCGATACGAAGGTTCCAGGCACTGCCAGGTCCCCAAAAGCCCCCAAGAAATTGGAGAAATTGCGATAAGCGAGATATTGGCCACTCAAATACGCTCAACACACTGCTTACATAATGCAGGGGGGGAAAAGGATACACAGTAGAGGGAGGGATCCAACAAAACTTTTGAGTTCAAGCCGCGGTTTCCTTTTCATGCACAATAAACTTGGAAGATGGGAGGAGATCACTCGAATTTTATATCCACCAAAACAACCTACATTAAATGTACTATCTTATACTATACGTATCACCCAGGATGATGCTATTCCCATTTCTGCTAAATCTATATTGTCAAACAACGTTTCAAACCTTTTCCACGGCCGCAAATGAAAATATAATTGCCCGCCCTACTCCCCTGTGTTTGAAACAAACACACCAGATTATCCACCCGGCTCGGATTGCGGGTCGCACTCAAAAGATATTGGAAACGAGTGTGGATACCCTGGAGATTTAAGCTCGTACGGATCCGCACCTTGCAGCTGCTGGCTTACATAACACATGAACACTTTATTTCTGCGGATCGCCTGCTAGTGAGTACCCGGCATGAAGGTATCCAATGAGGTGGGCTGAGTCATCCTTCAGACCACCTGCACTCGTGTTCCAAAGGTCTGAAGCAGCCCTGGAGGTCATCATGGGTCTTGATGGTCATCATGGTGACCTGCCACAGACCATGGGCCACTGTGCCACCTTCGTCTTTGACTCAACAAGAACCATACAATACGTCCAACGAGGTCACAAATCGGGATAGTCACCCCTTTCGGACCACCCGGCCTGCTTACCTACGGGGCACACCTGCACAGTGCAACAACGTTGCTATGATCGATCAATCAGACGATGATGGTCTCATTTGCGGTCACATGTGTCTACGCCCTCACCACAAAATCTCACCACATAACATAGTCGCCAGCCAGATGTTGCCGTGGAATGAGTCTCTTCTTGCCGTATGCCCTCAGGCACTGACGAGATACATATCCAACATTGTCATTCCTGTCTTGACCTTGGCGCAGTCAAGTTGAACACTGGCTTCCCAAGGGTTCATATTCGGGAGTCTCGGAAGCACATGGAATGGGTAGACACTTGGACACAGAGCTATAGTATTCAGGAAAGCCGGATACACTTTCGATATCAGTGAGTCCCCGCTGGAAAATCACTAGTGTCACATCCTTCTCCTCAAGAGGCGCAACTGCCAACCAGCACGTCGTTGCAGGGCTTTGGACGGCGTTTCAAGACTAAGACTCGCGTCCACGTGGATGAGAGAACGAGTGACAACAAAACACAGGCGTAACAAAAAGACACGTGAAAAAAGCTATAGTCACTAAATATACTTAGTAAGTAATCGGATATGAACATGACTTGGGAACACTTACGAATCAGTGGCCAAGTGAACTCTTGTGAGATGATTATTAGCGCTGAATACCTTGACAGCAAAGGAGTTAGGCACACCTGGCATATGTAATATCCTTTTCTAAAGTGCCATCTACGGGCCTGGGCCACTCGGTCCACGGTCATGAAATAAGGGCTCAATCCATGCAAGATATACATAACCTGGGTCGAGGCCAGGCAGCGCTGGCACATCCCATCTATATACTTACATCGTCGCTGGGGCCCACGTCCCTGTTCGCCCTGAACACGATCACGACCCCGCCACCTATAGTTTGTATTCGGGTGCTGCCGACGTTGTTCACCAAGCGGGTCCGGATCCCGTACGCCTTGGAATCTACGATCACGACCAGCTGATGTCGAAACGGTACATAGTCTCTGAGCTTGGTAAGCACTGGCCGACATCAACTTCCCGACGTACTCACCCGGGACCTGGTTGTTATTTTTATTATGGCCGCGTTCGGCCTCACATTTATGCCGAAACCCGAGGTTGGGGTTTCCTGTGTCTCGGATCTCGACGAGGCCCGGGCCTTTTGCGTGTGCGTCGCGGGTCTGGAGTGCTCTTGGACACCCTAGAAACCATCTTTTGTCAGCGAATTTTCATAATTACATTCCTCAAGGTGGGGAGTCGGAAGGAATGGATAAGTGAAAGGAATCACTCACTCGTCTGCAGATTCTGCTCATGTAAGGTCTTCCCCTGGTATTAAAGGCAGACCTCCTAAGTGGGTGTGGCTATGGCTAAGACATCCTGGACTGCAGTCTTGGACCCATCAGCCTTGCTCCGAGGCCTGCAGAGCCTGCCACTCCAGACCGTCAGTTCGGAGCCTTGCAGAGTGGATATCCCCTTCATGCGGTTAGTCGTACATTCCCAGTCCTTGGGCCCGTTATGGTTGGGCTCTTGTGCTCTTGGGCTTGGGCTTGCCAATGCGGCCAGATATGGCCCTCCTAGTTCAGTCAAGGGTGATAATACTCCCGAGGTCGTGCGATTTGGCCGGACTCCGCCTTCAGTGTTCAAGGATGTTTATTGTGAGGTTGTTATTATCACAGTGAAAGGTCGAAGGGTAATTATGCAAGAGGAATTGGCCATCAACAGGGGAGGCTTTGATAGCCTACTTCGTTCTCGGGATTAAAATTAATGTTCGGTTTAGATGGACATGAGCCGGAGTCGCTACAGCAGACTTAAAACACATTGTACGTGAAGTCAAGCCTTTTGGCTATTACTCTTTCAGGTCTATACTCAACCTTCAGCAATGCGTTGTCTAACATTCGAGGTCGTCTTTGTCTGAGCCAGGTCGAGATTCTCAAGTTGTGTCTTTACGACAATATTGCCAATGTCAAGGTTTGGGGGTGGGCTAGGCCTACATATCGTCAATTCGGTGCTTCTCTCGAACAGAACTTGATTGGCAATTATCACTTCGTAACTCGCATTATTGCAATTCGTGGGTTCATCATTGTTCTATGTTGATCAGGTTGTATGAGTGCGTTAAAAGGGATTTGAGCGTCAAGACCGGAGGGAGGGGGGTCCTGAATATTGTTTCATCATGGACACAGGCTCGATCAGATATCATGGACTAGGTGGGACGAGATGTGTGTTCTCATTCCTGGGTGTCATGTAGGTTATCCATCAAACAATTAGAGTACTTGTCCTACATAAGTCGACCAACACACTCTGAGCTTGACGCGAGATATGAATATGGAGATTAGGATCGAGGTCTTTCCTACGTTCCTGAATGCGTACATTTCCCAGGTAATAGAGCACTTTGATTTCCTTGGCTGCGCAAACTCCAGATGTCACGATCGGGGCATATATGGTGATGAAAAGGGGGTTTCCGCACAACGAGCAGTGCCCAGGTGCTGTCTAAGTACGAAGCCCCACTTTAAAAGTGTGGCTTGTAAGTCGTTAGTCTGGCCCGCGTAGTATTATCTGTTGATGCCAAGCCATCCCAGCATTTATTTGCCGGGGCCGAGAACACAAACTATTCATTCATACGGAAATGAGACATCTCGACCGACCCCTGCTGACGCCACTGACCGTTTGTTTGACCCGGCCGCTCTGTGTTCTGTGGCACATTGGATCGCGGTCCCATGTGCAGTTCGTGTGAGGTACAGTAGCATCACGCGATCTGGTCATTAAGTTTTCCAGGGGTGGGGAGGAGGAGAAGGGGGGGGGGCAGGAGATGGGGATACATCTAGGCGAACAGATCCAAGATCCAAGATAGCGCCAACGGTGACCGGGAAATTGCAATCTCGACAATATGCAGGTGTCACCTCAAATACGATATAGTATGATAACAAAGGTCATTAAATGTCTACATACACACTTGGGCGGATATATATCTTGCACCTTGGCCCTTGAATGGTGTCCCTGCATTTTTTGCTGTTCATCTGTGCCTTTCTGGCGTTTTACCACCCTGCCCTGTCCCGTTTCTGGGTTAAAAGAAAACAAAAAATGACAATGTCAACAACTGTCGTCCGAGCGCATCCCGGTGCTGTCACATCGGTGTCGGACAAGCATATCCACCACTATGGCAGGCCGTATGTAAACAGTCGCGCCAACAGATCAGTCAAATCGGACGCGGTGTATTCACGTCATTACACTTCGGTACATTTTCCCCCTTCATCTACATTAGTTCGTTCTCGTCCTTTTATTTGGTGTATCTGACCGTATTGTTTTGCAAATAGAGCTCTGCCGAAAAGGATGCCTTCGTCTCCAAGCTTGACTGGCTGAGGCATCGAGCACAAGGACTGTTTCGTCGGAGGCCGGACCCGGATGAGATGAGGGGACGGCGACGCTACCGCGACTGGGAGTATCCAGACTCTATTACAAGAAAAGACTACTACTACTAGGCTGGTTATATCGGGAATGATGGCTGGGTTGGATTGCAGTCGGAAACTTACACTGGCATGATACCACACCACCCAACGTCACACAAATAATGTTTAATTTTAAGGCTTTAACGCGATCATCCGTCATCTATTATGAGTGCTCGTCTATTCAGCCTGTCTAATCCGGCACCTCAGTTCTAACAAAGGTCGACCCTATTTTCAGGGTGTGTCGACCGGGTATCAAAGAAAAACGCAGGAAGCACGTATGCCTTCCGACCCCGATATCACCAGTGTACTCCCCGTCATAGCTTAGCCAACACCTCAGCTGACCGGTAATTTCGTGCTCATGGGCTTTCCAAAAGTCAACCTACCTACCGAGGTAGTCAACCACAGAGTCCAGTCCGCCCTCCTCCCCATCTCCACATCCGCCCCAACGGCTGCTTCCCAACCTACTTCTTCGCAGCAGCGTTCTCAGTCATGACAGCATCCGGCTCGTCCGAACCACTATTGTTATGCTCATCATACGGCTTCTCGCTGTCCCGGTCGGCCGACACCCGCTTCTCGGGATCATGCTGGTGCTGGTGCTGGTGGATGCGCTCGGCCGTCTCGATGAGGCCGAACCGCACGGCCTCGCGCTCGACCTGCTCGTCCGTGAGGAAGGGCAGGTCGTCGGCGGCCTTGACGTACGAGATGTTCTCGACGTTGCCCTTGGCGAAGATGATGTCGATCTCCTCGAGGGACCGGTTGGCCGTCTCCGGGTAGAAGAACCAGATGATGGGGAGGAAGCAGGCGTTGACCACCGCGAAGAAGAGGTACGTGCCCCAGCCTGGAGGTAAAGTCAGTAATTGCTATTGTTTTGAGAATGTTCAGGAAAAGGACTTACCGATATTGCTGATCATGATGGGCGTGACCATCACGATGAGGAAGTTGAACAGCCAGTTCGTGCACGTGGACACGGCGTTGGCCTTGGCGCGGGTCTTGATGGGGTTCACCTCGGCGGGGTAGAGCCACGGCAGGGGCAGCCATGAGGCGCCGAAGCTGGCAATGTACGTGAAGAGTCCCACGGCGGCGCCCTTGGCTGACTGCTGGTCGCCCGGGATCAGACAGGCGAAGGTAATTATCATAGATGTCATCTGGCCGACAGTGCCCCACAGGAATAGCTTTCTCCTGCCTACCCGCTCGATTATGAACCACGAGACGGTAGCGAAGATGCTGTAGACGATCATGTTGACACCTCCCAGGATAAGGGCCAGGTTACGGTTGCCAGGGGTGATGGAGTCCTCGAACAGAATAGGGAAGTAGTAAATAACAGCGTTGCAGCCACCGATCTGTTGCATCAACTGCGAAGATGAGCCGAGAAGCATCCTTCGGAAGTGCTGAGTCTTACCCCCCGTGAACAGGGTCTTGAAGGGCGTGGACTTGGCGAAGCCGCCAGAAGCGCGGATCGAGTCGACAATAAGGTCGCGCTCGACGGCAGTCTGAGGGCTATCGAGCTCGTAGCCCCTGAGGGCGGCGATGACAATCTCGGCCTCCTCGTAGCGCTCGTGGGTGAGCAGCCAACGGGGCGACTCGGGAAGGAAGAACATGGGGACGGAGATGATGAAAGCAAAGATGATCTGGAAGGCGATGGGGAAGCGCCAGGTCAGATCCGCCGGGCCGTAGGAGGCGCCGTAGTCAATCCAGTAGGCCACACATGTGCCGAAGGCGATGACACCGCCCTCGATGCAGATGAGCAGGCCTCTGTTTGCTGTGCGGGAACACTCGGCCTGGTACGTTGGGATGGTAGACGTGTTGATGCCGTTACCGACACCCATGACTATACGACCGACGATGAATTGGGCAAAGGGGGTGGCGGAGGCCATGGCGGTTATTTGAATTATGACCCCGACTGCCATGATGGCGCCTCCTATGATGATGGCGCGCCGGCGGCCGAGTAGATCGCCTACTGCCAGGATGAACATGGCGCCGATTAGACATCCGATCTCGTAGATTGCTGTAGTGAAGCCTTGCATGGTAGAGTTGTCCCGAGTTGCTTCGAACATGTCGTTGAAGGGGGCTGCGGTAATGATACCGCTCATGACACTGTGAGACCGCTAGTGTTAGCCATGAGTTCAAGCGGGCAGGGGGCCATTCCTGATGAGAGACTAACCCTTGATCATAACCGAATAGAACGAATCCGGTTGTCGCAACAACGGAGACAAGAACTGAGAGCGGCCTCCCAGTGAGGCCGCAAAACTTTGGGGGCGCCATGATTTTGATTCACCACTGAAGGATGTTGAAGGTGCGGACAGTTGGAGAAGCCTTTCACACAGTCGGTTGCGGAAACAACAGAGGGGAAGAGATGAACACCAAGACTAGAAAGAAAGAAAAAAGGGATACGTTCACGACAATTGAGACGGATGAAGGAGGCGAGTCAAAGTTTCACGAAGGTGGTAATGGGGAAGCATACTTATATGTGCCTTGTTAGCAAAGAAAGACCACATCCAACTTTAGCAATGACCGGCCGTCCGGCGATTCATTCCATCCACCCATTCAAATGAGTCCCAAGTCCCGCACCGCGTCGTGAACCTCGGGTACGGCCACGGGCAAGCAAGTAGGTACCTTTAGCACAGACGCTGGGGAAGGGGTCCCGTTGTGCCGATCGCCCTCCCGTGCCACAAGGTCGGGCGAAGCTGATAGGCAGAGATAGCGGACATGTCCCTGAATATCTGACCAACAAGTCTGTCTATTGCGACGCTGTTACTCGAGTTCGGTGGGGCCTAGCTCATGCCAGCAAACGATGGCTGGATAGAGTTTCCCTGCCCATGCATGCATGCATGCTGACGGGTGCACAAGATGCATTCGGGGTCAAGAAGTCTTGCGGCTTTGATAGGCCAAGGCGGGATGGGGCGCATCGTGTGCGGGTGAGGATGGGACCCACTGGGCCAGTTGGATGGTAGTTGGATTAAGGATAAAGAATGAGGGTGAGGTCATCGGTATTGGATTGCTCGGTCAAATATCTGAAGCCAAGGAATATACGGCTTCCCCGCTTTGGCCAAGATCGGCAACGGATGCTTCTTTTCTTTTAGTTTCATCGTTGGCTGCCGGGTCTTTTATCCTCTTCTGGGTTTGGAGGCTGAGGGTGTGCTTGAAGGAATGCCGTTGTCATTGCCGTCAGTAGCCAGCCTCTCAGATCTCCCACCAATAAATATTCGGGTTCAATATCAGGTACGTGAGTGAGTATGGAGTGTTTCTTCTGAATATTGCATAGAAAACAACTATTGTTGTTTTACGATGAAGGAACTCAGTCTCTTCAGTTTCAGTTTAAGGAAGAGAGCAAATGTTCATGTGAAGATGTCTTGCTGTGTGGAGTAAAGGTTCCACAGCTTGTTAGCGCCCATCCCCATGTTTTCTGTGCCATGGGGAATTTGTGGTCCCCTTCAGATGTCGACTCTGCAGGACCCTTTTTTCAGCGGACCCACAAACTTGTGCCATGGGGTTGGAAGTTGAAGGAGGGGGGGAAAAACTGACCCGCTTGACTCGTGCAGTAATCCCAAACTTGAATTCGCAATCATCCTCCTCAAGGAACCCCCATCCTCCTTCTCCCATATCACTGCATCTTATCATGTGAGAGCCTCATGCACCATCCAATCATCTGGTCTACTCTGTTTTCCTTGCCTCGCGGCCCGTGTGTATTTTTATTACGCCCTGCCGAATCCACACAACCTTCTCACAGCCAGACCCATTATTTACTGAGAATGGCATTCCGACGTAGACAATGTCCCCGCGGTTGGGCCGCCGTGACCAAGGTTTTTGCGGCGCGGATTCGCAGATCTCCCTCCGAGATCCGGGAAGGAGAGAGAAGGCAGCCATTGATAGGGAAGCCATGGCTGTCGAGGTTATCACCAGGCTGTCAGGCTCCAGCGTGAGTCCGCCTTTTGCCAGGGTCCTGATCCGGGGATGGTTGCAGTCCGACCAAACGCATGGTTCATCTTGTGCCAGCCGCGCCGGCCAAGGCAGGAGGAATCACGGCCTCTGTATGAAAACTGGATCACTTCCCCAGTCTTTCATGCGGTTGTTTCTCCGCTTTGGATGCATTGCTACACACCAACTCTGTCGCATATACAGAGCGGTGTGTTCCCAGGGGAGGGTGTGTTACCCTCGCTGATGCTGCTGTCTTCTTCCGCTACTTCCGTAGTTTTCAAGTTGTCAGAGAGGGATGATGCTCTCTCGTCGGAGACATTACTCGGTGATGATTGCGCCTGGCCGAGTTATCCATATTCTTGGTGACATCAGTGAACCGGTCGGGCGTCTTCTTGGCGCCCGTTGTGATGGATCCCGAAAGCTCGGCGCGGCTTTGCCAAGGATGTAATACCTGTTGTGGAAGGGCCAGCTGGAGACGGCTGGGTTATCACCGAGATCCTTTGAGGTTGGTTGTCGACCTCTGCATCAGTCGGCCGCCAAGTCGATATGCAGCCAGCAAGGGGCCGGATTGCAGAATGACCACCGGGGGCCACACGGGGTTTTCGGTGATGCAGCAGCGGTGAACTTAAATTGTTATTATCAACCGAACAGGTAATAATCCCCTAGATCACTGAGTGACCTGAAGTGCATTCTTGCCCGTGATCTTCGTTTCCCACCAAAAGCATGAGGAGTATGGCCCCGAATACGACAACGTTGGACGTGTTGATGCCGTCTGAGCCGTCTCGTGGTGGTAAGCCAAGGCCTCAGTCACCACCAACGATCATCGCCGAAATTTTCAGTGGCCAAGCCCTAGGGACCCAGCATGCGAAACTGACGGCAAAGGTTGGCATCTTGCTCGTCCACACTGTCACTCATCGACTGGGTTTTTCTCTTCCAGGACACGCATGAACCTGCGTTTAGAAGACATGAAGTCGAATTTCAGCATCAGAATCTCTCACGTGGTGTGGCGTTGAAGTGGAGAGAGACATGTGGTTCCAAAATGTGGTTCTTCGTAAATCCGGGGGAAAATGTGGACTTCCAGGTTTGGTGTTGCACTCAGCTTTCTCAATACTGTGGCAGTTGGCCACGAGAATCCGGGGTAAGTATGGGGCACTCCCCGGCTTTGTCATCGATATTTCAGCCCTTTTCCACGGTTACTGATGGTTCTCGAATTTCCATTTTGGTGATATGAGATCTACCATTTGTGCAATTGCGAAGTAATGAGGACACAATCCTCTGATGAACCGGTCAGGTTCAACATCCAGCTTGGAAGTGTCAGATTTCAAGGTCAAAAGGGGGCTGCTCATCTTTTCGAGTGGCAGGGGTTAGGGTTGATCATGTCACCATATTCATGTGACCATACAAACCTTCAGTTCTTCCGTTAATACCTTGGTGGAGAACCTTGAGGTCAGGAGTCCGAGATGGATAGAATTCGATGAGTCGATCTACTAATTTGAGAATGATCAAAGTCGCAGAAAAGCCACAGAATACCCCTGAGAGTTTTCCAGATCGTCTTCCCCAAATGCGTGTCTCAACGTGGGGATGTTGCCCTCTACGTTCTGTTCCTGTCGATCACCTCTGTCGTTATCCCATGAGGTTTGGTGTCCATTCAGCTACCCCGTCCCGTATTTCTCTCCTCATCTTCTTCTCACTTTATTCCCTTCCCCTTTTTCTTTCTTTGTTTCGGGTCGTATCGTTGATCGTGTGCTTGGGCAGCGTTGGGTGTAATTTCAATTGGCACAGACTCGACCCTGAGGTCTCGTTTTGACCGTCTCCGAGTACTGTTCTGCGGTGAAGCGAGGAGCCCAAGGTTGGCAAATGACTTCATTTCTAGCGACGAGGATCCAATCCCTCGAAGAAAGGAAGCAATCCCCCGCAATGGTAAGCTAACATTGAAAGTCGCAGTCCCAACTATCTACTCCTCAAGAAAGAGACATCGCGGAGACCACCTCATCGTATGCATCCCGAGCAGTTTCAACCATTTGATGAATCTCCTCCTCACTGCATGTGTACGCAGGCGCAAACATCAAGTGGTCGCCAGCCAGACCGTCCACCGTCCCAGTTCCAGGGTACAGAGAGACCCCTCGTCCAAAGCTCGCCGCATTCACCTTGTATGCAAACCCGACCGACGGTGCAAATGGTTCTTTCGTCTCGCAATCCCGCACGAATTCAAGGGCCCAGAATAGCCCGCGGCCCCTGATGTTCCCAACATACTCGCAGCCAGCGAAACTCTCTTTCAACAGGTCACCTAGGAGGTTGCCAAGCTGTGCACAGCGGGCCACTTGAAAAGAATTCATGTCAGTGCGCGATCAGCGAAAAGGTAATGAAGGGGATCTGAATATGCTTACCAAGGTTATCCCTCTGGACTATACGCTGGACCGCACCGGAGATGGCGCACGAGAGTGGATGCGCCTGGTATGTCTGCCCATGATTGAAAGCCTTGGATGGCCCCCCACGGAAACCATCACAGACGCGCTTGTGGGCAATAATGGCGGCAATGGGAGTGTACCCACCACCCAGCCCCTTACCCAGCGTCACGATATCAGGCACGATGCCCTCCTGCTCGAAAGCAAACATGGTGCCCGTGCGGCCTGCTCCGCACATGACCTCATCGAGGATCAGGAGGATGCCATACTTGTCGCAGACGGCCCGGACCGCGACAAAGTAGCCTTCCGGTGCAGTAACACAGCCCGTGGTCGCTCCGACGATGGTCTCGGCGACAAAGCCCACGACGGTGTGCGGGCCCAGCCGCAGGAACTCGTCCTCGAGCTCCTTGGCGAGGCGGGCCACGTAGCCTTCCTCCGTCTCCCCGGGCAGCATGTACTGGTATGCGTACGCCGGGCTCACGTGGCTGACTCGGTTCTCCAGGGTTATTGGGAGGTAGGGCCGCCGGCGGGCTACGTGGGCGCCGAGCGACAGGGCACCGATTGTGTTGCCGTGGAAGGACTGCTTCCTGGCAACGTAGTTCACGCGGTGTAGTTCGCCCTTCTCAACAAAGTGGTGACGAGCAAGTTTCATGGCTATATCGTTGGCCTCGCTGCCTGTTCTCTCGCGTCAGATATATGGATGCTATTCTCTCTTGACAGTACCTTGACACCAGTCGATAACGCCTGGGGAGATGGAGGCTCGCCGACTTACCGCTGCCAACAATGAACATCTTCTGCATTCCCCAGATGTTTCCACCCAGGAAAGAGTGTGCAAGATCCTCTGCAGCCCGAGTTGTGTAGGACAGGGGATGGGTGTAGGTGATCTTTCGCATCTGCTCCACGGCAGCCGCGATCACCTCTTCGTTGCCCTGTCCGATACAGGCAACTGCAGCGCCACCACATGCGTCGAGGACCTTGTGGCCGTCCCCCATGGTGAGTACATGGCCTTTGGAGCTCTCGACCATCTTGAGAGGCTGTGCGAAAGACCGGTGGAAGAGGTGAGTAGTCTCATCGCTGAGGGCCACTGGCAGTGCAGTCTTTGGGATGACGGGAGGAAGACATTGGGAGGAAGAGATTGTGTCAACAGAGATTGCTGAAGGAGCCATGATGATGATATTCGTTCAAACTTCTAAGGTGAGACAGTTCAAAGCCTGCAGAACGATGTACACAAGGAAGGGTATCAAACTGTGGACGGGTGAACAACGGTTCTGGGGTTATGCATGACTGCTTGTTGCTAAGCTGCACACTCGTTTTATATATCTATTCGACCGAAGCTAACCTGTCCTTGGGAATAGACTCAATCGCAATATTGTATCACGCCTTCATGGCCTCATCGACTCTCATCCCCTCTACGGAACAGCACCAGCCTTTGTGCGCCTTCACTCAGTAGTTCATACTTGGCTCTGGTCGGCTCCACGCGGTCCCCTTCCAACACGGAAAGTGGACATCCTTCTGGCCCATTTTCCAGGAATAATTCTTGTTCCTCGTGCATTATTCATGTATGCATCGAGGCAGGTTGTGTTCTTTACGTGCGGGCAGGGAATTGTTAGGTGTGCAGGCCGATCATGTCCCCGGTGTACTACAGTGCCGCTTTCCAGGGGCTCCAGGCTCTCTACACCAAGGCATTGTTACTCATCGGATGCAGACGGAGATAAACGGTGGTAAGGAAATAACAAGAACTGCATATCGCTAGAACAGAAAAGGCAATTTGAACACAGCCACGCTCACTCACTCTGCAACAGGCAGCTCAACGGGAAGTGGAGGATGACGTGGTTTTGGGGCCCAGGTCGTCTCCCTTTTGTTAGGCAACCTGGTCTCATCCTTACTTTGTAGTTCTCCAGGGTTTCCAGCTCTTTTCATTGTACTCAGTCACCCCCTCAGTAGGACTTGTTACACAGATACCACACAAGACCACTGAGAATGGCCAATACCATGACGACCACGACCACCATAACGGCGCCTTCTTACGAGATGAGCGCCAAACAAGCTCCCATGCCAGTGGTAGAGCGACCGGAATCCAGCGATGAGATCCCATCAGAGTGCGCCACCGTCGAAAACAAGGATGGAAAGTCCAAACTGGAGGCCTTCTGGGTCATCACCATCCTCACCGGCATCACATTCATCAGCGTCTCGGGATCGGGAATCCTAACCACCGCACTCCCTCGCATCGCGACCGACATCAATCTCGACCGCGACCTCATATTCTGGCCCGCATCCGTGTACGCCCTGTCCGCGGGATGCACCCTGCTAGCCTTCGGCTCTGTCGCCGATGTCGTCGGCTCCAAGAGGATGTGGTTGATCGGAAGCGGCTTCTCGTGTCCTCTGATCCTCGCATGCGGACTTGCCCGCACCGGCAACCAGTTTATCGTCTTTCGTGCCATCCTGGGACTGTTTGTGGCCATGTGTCTCCCGACGTCAATGTCCCTGGTCACTGCCTCCTTCCCACCCGGACCCCAGAGAAACATCGCCTTTGCTGCGACGGGTATGGGCCAGCCCCTGGGCTATGCGCTTGGACTCATTCTTGGTGGCGTCTTGACCGACACGATCGGGTGGCGATGGGGCTTCTACATCACTGCTATCGTCGATGCAGTGTTGTTTGTGGCGTCCATCTACGTCCTTCCGGCGGACGGAGAGTCGAAGAAGTTGTCCAGGGCCTCGTGGTACCGGCTCGCCCATAATATCGACTGGGTTGGCGTGGGGATTCTCTCTTTGTCTCTTGGGCTGCTATCCTATGTTCTTGCGTGAGTCTCGTCCTGTATCCTGTTATTTCCCTCGCCTCGCTAACCTCTTTGCAGTATGGTCACAGTTGGGTACAACAACATCTCAGAGCCCCAGAACATAGTGCTGCTCATCGTCTCCGTCCTCCTCCTCCCGGCCTTCTCCTTCTGGGTCAAGCGCCAGGTGAAGCACCAAAAGACAGCCTTGATCCCGAACTCGGTGTGGCAGAACCTACCGTTTACCTTCATCTGCCTGGCTATGTTCTTCACGTGGGCCGCATTTAACGCATTCCAGTACATATCCACCCTCTTCTTCCAGGATGTCCAGAACATCTCCGCGCTGCAGGCGTCCATCCGCTTCTTGCCGATGGCCGTGGTGGGTGTGGTGACCAACACCATTGCTGCCCATCTGGTGGCAAAGGTGAACGTCAACATGCTGCTGGGCATCTCGGCGGTCTTGACGGCTGTGTCACCCATCCTGATGGCGGTCGCGTCGCCGGAATGGACCTATTGGACCGCGGCCTTCATCGCTATGGCTCTGAGTCCAATTAATGGTGATGGTGAGTTACCCCTTCGAGCTATGTTCAGGTACCCCCCCCCCAGTAGAAGACTGGATCTGACTTATGAATCCCTTCTAGTGCTATGGACGGTATCCAGCCTAGTCATCTGCCGCGCCTTCCCGGCCGAATCGCAATCCCTGGCCGGTGGTGTCTTCAACACCATCTCACAGCTGGGCAACTCAGTCGGCCTCGCCGTCACCGCCGCAATCGCGGCCTCGGTCACTGCGCACGACCACGATGACGGGAATGCGGACATCGAGACGGCGGTTCGACTCCTGCAGGGCTACCGCGCCGCGTACTGGACCATCTTCGCCGGTATGGTGGTGGTATGTGCGGCGAGCTTCCTGGGGTTGCGGAAACTGGGCAAGGTTGGCGTCAAGCAGGACTAAGGGGTTCTGGCTTGAAGGATCATAGACTACGCACTGGAACTTATTAGGGCATGGAATTGTCTTGTATTGGAATATTCCAGTGACGGCCGATAGAATTATCCACCACACAGCTACATGTCCAGTGATATTGGGTATCGACTAGATTGTCTTTTGTCATTATAGGGGCCGGACGTTTTGTGCGCACAATAGAATGGAAAATAGAGCGCAAGTACAACCAAAGACAAATACGTTAAGAAGGCATTGCACAGCCTGACATTGGCAAACTCTGAAGTTCAAGGAGTAAGTTCTCGGTGTTGACTTCCCATACATTCTTGCCTCAATTTCCAGCGCCACGCGACAAGCCCCCTCCCGTTCGAGTCAGTATGGAAAAGCACATAACTATGGTGATACTGACGGCGGTCATACTCTAGTTCCTGGCCGCCTCCAGAGTCAAGCCGTTAGCATTAGTGTTGATGTACCCGCCTCGAAGGATTCACATGTACCGCGCAGGGATGCTGCAGCGGTCTCCGGGAATGGTTTGGTGGCGGGACCACTTTCCATAGAGTGATGACATACAACATGTGGAGGGTTGGCGTCGCCGGTCTTGCAGATTGGAAGCCGGAGCTGGTGACGGGAGGTGAGAGACATCTGACGGCAGTGGGCCCAGATGTAATCCTCAGGAACTACAATCTACTGGATACTTATGCTTGTTCCCGCAGACTGAAGCCCTCGCCGACAGAATATAGCGTATGTATCACATGTTGGCCGGGAAGTGGATGGTCGCGTACTCATCGAGGTGTTGGGGGAAAGCCCGAGGTGGGAGTCTATCAATACGATCATAGACTCCGATTAGTGAAGAACAGTGTGCAAGAGCTATTTCTCTAAGTTCTACTTGACTTTGTCTGATTCTGGACTCAAGGGTTGTTCTCCTGAAGTGTCTCCTCTCTGCCCTGTTCCGACTTACTGACTCTTCCCGGCAACATGGCGGTCCCAACAACACAACCGCATCCAGAGCCACGGGGTCGCAATGGTGACCTGGCTTCCGGGAATAGCTCATGTCCGGCTAGTACCCATGGCATCAAAGTTTCCGGCAATGGGGTTGTCCCTTGTGTAAGACAGGCCACAAGCTTAGAGGAACACTCGACAGCCACTTCAAAAAGCTTTGGCTCAGGGATCAAGTGTTACGATGTACTGATCGCCGGTGTAAGTTTCACTTCCACAAATATCGATTCAGCCAGATGGTGCTAAGATCTTCCTCAGGCTGGGCCTGCTGGTCTTCTCCTCGCCGTACTCCTCGCACGGAACGGTCTCAGCGAACCATCCTCTCTCCTATGTGTTGAGCCTCGGCTGCATGTCACAGCCGCAGGCCACGCAGATGGCCTCCATGCCCGCTCCCTTGAGATGTTCAAGCTTCTCGGTCTCTACGAAGAGCTCATGAAGGTGTCCACCGAAGTCAGCGAGAGGGCCCGATGGGCTGAGGTATCCTCACCGAGCTCAGAGCCAGGGGCTCCTCCATTGACGACAGGGCCCAGGATGGCACGCGTCATGCGCCAAAAGGTCGCCCTCGCTCCCAACGCGCGCATGAAACAGCTCATCAGCATAGCCCAGGGCCAGATCGAGCGAATCATGGAAGAAGACCTCAAGAAGAATGCCACGGACGCGCTCCTCCGTGGGTTCCGGGTGGTCGACTCGCGGATAGACGAGTCCTGTGCTAGCCATCCGGTCTCGGTCACCATCAAGGATGAAGCCGCTGGCTGTGCAGAGACTCAGACCCGGCAGGTGCGGTGCAGATATCTCGTTGGCGCGGACGGGGCTCACTCGACGGTCCGCAAGGATTTTGGCATTGTGATGGAGGGGGACTCGACGAATCACGTTTGGGGCGTTGTTGACTTCGTCACGGACACGGATTTCCCCGACATTAGGAGGCTCACGACAGTGCAGAATAGCTCCGGAATGGCCATGATCATACCACGGGAGAAGAACCTCCAGGGCGAATGGCTTACCCGGTTCTACGTGGATATGAATGACCTCGAGCTGAAGAGGCAGAAATGCACCGATGTTGTGCAGGATCCGAGCCAGCCTGAGACAGCCACTATCCTCATCAAGAACCAACAGAGGAGGTCAAATATTACGATTCATGATATTCAACGTCGGTTGGCAGAAGTATTTGCCCCGTTCCGCATGGCGATAAAACAAGGTACAGAGGTTGACTGGTCTACTGCGTATGCCATTGGGCAACGCGTCGCATCTGAGTTTGCAAAGGTAGACTCTGACGACGTTCCAAGAGTATTCCTTGTGGGAGATGGTAAGGGCGAGTCTCCTAGAATCCCTATTCTCAAATGAAACGCAGCCCAGAACACTGACCAGCGGTACGACCTCTCGAACAGCATGCCACACGCACAGCCCCAAGCTCGGCCAGGGGATGAACGTCAGTATGGCCGACTCCTTCAACCTGGCTTGGAAGCTCACGCACGCCGTGACCGGCACCGCCGCCGACCCGAAGCGCCTGCTCAAAAGCTACGCCTCAGAGCGCCGGCTCATCGCCCAACAGCTGATCGACCTTGACCGCCGGTGGTTCAGCATACAGTGGGCCGACAGCGAGCGCAAGAAGCAGCCTGGCTACCAGGACGAGTGCGTGAAGCTGTACCAGGACGTCTCCGGCTTCACGAGCGGTTGTGGGATCGAGTATGGCGAATCCGTTGTAGTGGTGGGGCCAGACTACAAGAACACAGACAGCAGCAGCACATTGCCAGTCATCCGCGGCACAGTTGAAAATGATGGGGGTTTAACACCCAACAGCGGGATGGTGAAACAGGGCAGGCGACTGCTGAACATAAGCATGATGCGTCTTGCGGATGGCTGTCAGTGGGATATCCATGATAGTCTGGTCCCCGACGGTGCTGGCTTCAAAATCCTCGTATTTTGTGGCCGGGACGTTCTTCACCGGGGAAGCCGCTCGGCCCAAGCCCTTCAGGTCGTGTTGGACCAGGTCATGCCACGGTTCTCCAGCGCACTCTTGGACACATATGTGGTCGCACCCGAAATGGTCTACCCCCCTAACGGACCTTCGGCCCAGTTGTTTTCTCTCGCCGAGTATGAGGTGTGGACATTTCTTCCAGCAGTTATGAAGAGAGAAGCTGAGATGAAAACGCTCTGCCTTGCGAAGACGGGCTATGATACCTATGGAGTGGATCTTGATATGGGAGCTGTGATCGTTGTCCGACCGGACGGAATCGTCGGGTTAGTCGAGGCTTTGAATCCCCAGATTGTTGGATCCAGGCTCAGGGAGTTCTTAGGAGGATTGATTACAGCACTGCCCCTCTCCATGGCATAAGTGCCCTGACCTGAACGAGCATCTCTCCCGGATGTCTCGGAGTTGCGTGTGAGCGTCAGATGCTTTCAGTGCGGAGGAGGACGCGAATCGCTATGGTCAAGATCGTAAAGCTTCGCGGTGGTCTGTCAGGTAAATAGTTGGGACTGAGATATATATAGACCTGCACGTCTGTAGCCTGATACCGGAAGCCAAGCTGAATAAATTAGTGTGGCGTTGTGAAGATCCTTTTATTTCCACGGATAATATCTTTTCGGATCTTATTATTTTTAACATTTGAATCTCTATATAATCCGTTAGTTTCTCTTAGTATTATAAGCCTATTTGGTTTCCTCAGTGTAGGCTTACCTTTGTTTCTTACTGTGGGGGTTGGCCTACGATGCGACAGCAGGTAGGTTCCAATGGGATGTATTTTGAAGTATAAAGAACGAAGGTGTCACAGGTTTGACTATTACAGCAAATCTGCCGTGCTGCCTAGCCAAAGACAACAAATAGTCGAACTGCCTTTCGATTATTCCAGTAACACTATAGCCGTGCCGTCACATATATTTTAAGGCGTGTTCAAGACTATAATTCTATATCAACATTTAGATCCTTCTAATGTTCATCTTAAGAAAGTTAGGGAAAACGTCTAGTACTGTTCCGCAAGGCTGTATATAATAAGTACTTAGTAGATATAGTATCCCCATATTGACTATAGAGCAGTATGAACAATGATATTTAATCTAGCACTACGTGAGTTGTATAAGAATAAACTCATGTTTGACCAGCTAGCTATGCCTCCCCTATTATCAAGCAGTAGGACCAGCCTACTGGTTCATGCGGCGCAAATTAGCTAGTATGCTACGATTGTGGCGGCTGCGAATCGCTTATCAACCGCTGTCTGATCACTAAGGGAGTAGGTAAAGGGAACCGCCTCAATTGTTGGCTCGGCGATAGTCGACCCCGACTGCGAAGACGTGGTGACGGTAGAAAGCGTTGTGTGTCCGTCGGATATTAAGCGGCTAGAGGATGCCTGGCTGCTGGAGGATTCCGGTGTTGTTGATGTAGGAAGTACGATGGCTGCAGAGGTTGTTTTGGATGACAAGGTGGCGACAGATGAAGTGGCTGTAGAAGATGAAGTGGCTGTAGAAGATGGAGTGGCTGTAGAAGATGGAGTGGCTGTAGAAGATGGAGTGGCTGTAGAAGATGAAGTGGCGGTAAAAGATGAAGTGGCTGTAGAAGATGAAGTGGCCGTAAAAGATGAAGTTGTCTTGGTAGATGTGGTGGCTGTAGAGGATGAGGTTGATTTGGTAGACGTGGTGACCTTTTTCGGCGATTTGCCCTTCGGCGATTTGCCCTTCTTGGCCGACCGTTTGGTCACATTGTCTGGCTCCTCAACTAGTCCTACAGAATCCTTGTCGAAATAGTCGACCTCTAGGCCTTTAGCTGTTGTTTTGCACTTGCTACAAGGGTTGACTGGCGCCCCGACTGTGTCTGCCTTGCCACTGAATGTCCCATAGGTAGCCATCATCAAGCCGTTGCCGTCTTGGCCATTAGTCCTGGTTTGTTCGGACTCAAATTGATACAGAACATTGTCTTCGGCGTGGTTTCCGGTTCCAGTCTTGGCTCCCCACCAAACGGGTGCTAAGGTGGGGCCATTCACTTTCATCTGGACCAAGCGGGAGTTCTCATCGTTAGCTGATCCCCGAGCAATGGACCCTATAAACACCTTGCCACCAGGCACCCAGAGTGCAGAGGTTAAACAGTTTTGGTTGTTCTGTGTCCAGGCATTCGGCTGCGTTCTCAGCCAGTTCCAGCCCATATTAGCCACTTCGAGTAGCTGGGAGAACGTGATAGTGTCCGCATATCGGTCTGACAGGTCCAGCTCTGCAATCCAACTTGCGGTACTTCCAGAACCCACCATGGTCATAGCCTGGGTGCCTTCTACTGGCTTGTATGCTGCCAAGCATTGTGTGATGAAGGCTAGAGCCAAAGAGAGAGTGAAGTAAAACTTGATCATAGTTGAAAAGGTATATAGTATATATTCAACTTCGCCGGGAAGTGATGATGGTAGCAGCTTTGAACAATGATAATTCCGTCGCAACGCAAAGGAGAAAGCTCAATCCAAGGGATATAGAAACAAAAGTAAAGCGTATGCGTGTATGTAAGCTCGTCCTGCGAGTTGAAGAGTGTAAACAAGAAAGATGGAAGGCTGCGAGCAAAGTATTAGGAGGCTGTCTTTCTCTGCTATAGGTTAGGGTCTGAACATTGATATATTTCTCCAAGATACCCATGTTGTCTATTAGTCTATATAAACATAGTAACGTAAGGTGTTAAAAGGGTAATATTAAGCGACAGGCCAGTCCTGGAAGGCAGTAAGCCGTCAGTTGTTTCGTGATGGAAGCTTAGCATCCCCTCAGTCTCAAAAACGCGGTCCAGGTGGTCGCTGGATACGAACCCGATAGCTTCATGACAGGACGTGGCAGATCGTATCAACTCCTCTGGCCGTAGTACCTTGGTCATTCAGTCAGACTAAGCTATTGAATTGTATTAGTCGGCCGTATGGTGGACGGGCTGATGTGATATATCAAATAGGTAGACTAATGTTAGTCGCCAAAGTAGGCTACCTAAGTATCAAGGAGTCGGCCGGACTCTGAAATAATAAGATGGAATAAATCATGTAAGTTTTGCAGTCTCGCCCTGGGACTATCGCTACGTGAAATACGCAGCCAGTATCAAATAATCAGTCAGCACCAGATCTTGACCCTGATCCGGGCAATGTTAGAAGGATGCCGATTAGGTAATGCTTGGGTTGGATAATAAAATAAGGACTTCAGCCGCAGCTCACGTCAGCACGGTCTCTTTTGCCCTTGAAACGTTTCAGCTTGATGCCTCCTAAATACCAAGCCGGCGGTATCGCGTCGCAAAGATAAATCCCAGGCGCAGTAGCAGTCAATTCGAGCCCTTTACCGTTCAGCATCTTCAGTTCACGACGTCGACGACTCGACCAGCATGGCCCATCACGACGTCGCTGGGCAGACCCCAGACCCTCATGACCCCCAAACGAGCCGTGGACGGGAGCCCGGAATCTTACGACTACAGCCATCACTCCGAACGCTTATCTACGAGTTCATCGGCGTCCGTGGATCCACTGCCTCTGAGCTGGCCGATGAAGGAGGAGGTCGCATCTTCAACCTCAACGGCCCTCGTCGACTCGAACAGCCTCAAATTGGATTTCACGGCCTCCTGGTTTCATGCCGTGTTCTCTACCGCGAAGTATCCCGCCTGCTGTACGCCACGAATCGTTTCACAATACGTTTCAGCGACCGGCAATCCCTCGAGCCACTCCGGAATCTCAGGCCACCGACATGCGCGTCGCTGACCCATCTGAAAGTCATTTTGGCCGAGACGTCATGCCACTTCACGGGCCCAACATCAGATGAAGATTGGGTATTCGGTATTCCATGCTGTCGTAGGCAGTACGCTTTGCATTGCGTCTCCGATGAGAACCACCGGCACGATGACCCCATCGTTGGTCTGGACCCAAGGCTTAATGAGTGGGCATCGACAATATCATATCTTGCGTCCGCGATAAGGGTGGGCATCTTGGATCTAGCCGTGGTTTGCGACGTCTGCCCTGAGCCTACGAAAAGCGGGATGCAAGCAGCCAGGTCGGTAACAATGTCGCTCCTACGTCTTCCAAGACTCAAGGAATGCTCCGTTCGACTTTGCCATGAGCCGGACCAACAGCTCCAGCAGCTGGCCCACGAGACGGTCTTACGAGCTCGTCATGTTATACCGCCATCTTCACCTTGGGCACCAAGCCTTCTGGAACAGCCGTCCTCAACCTCTCCACCCCAACTTCTCCGACTCCCCCCCGAACTTCGATTGCGTATTCTGCAGTACACAGATCTCATCACTCCTTGGGCTGAAGTTCGATGGAGTTTGCAACACCAGGGGTTCATTGTCGGCACAACACATTGTGCAAACCAAGAGTTCATGGGAGAAACCTGCCCGCCATCCGGCCACTTCGGCTGCCAATTTCGTCGTTGCGATTTGACCTTCCCGCATCCGTCCCCTGGTTGCTTCTGTCGTAAACTACATAGTGCTTTCTCGTCCACAGTGGTATGCAAGTGCTGGACATCACCACAGGCACTCTTCCTAGTCTGCAAAACGCTCTATAAGGACGCCCAGGCTGTCTTCTACTCAGGCAACAGATTTGTCGTCTTCGATCGCCATTCTGACCCGCCGTGGAATCGCGAGGTTGAGAGGGATAGCCTAGTCGGGGCTGATGAGGGCTACCCATACCCGCGCCTCGGGGCGAGCATATTCCTGAGGGAAAGGGTCCCCGAAGACTGCCTCCCTTACTTACGTTTCCTGGAACTCGTCTTCCCTGCATGGGACCATGATGTCTGGCCGACAGAGGGCCAGGGGGTCCTCCAGGACTGGAAGCACACGCTCGAATGGGCAAGGGACAAGCTTAATGTGGGTGGCCTTACTGTCCGTCTCATAGCAATGGACGCAAGCGACTGGGAACAGCCTTTGTCCAGGAGGAATATGACACGGGAGCAGGGACTTCAGGTCATCTCGGGCTACATGCGCCTTCTGGGCCCTCTGGTTTGCCTCGGTGAACTTAGGCGATTCTATGCGCAGCTGGTCTCCCCGTGGCGGTGGAATGAAGGCGGACAAGGGAGCACAAAGGCGGTTATGGCAATGGAGCGTGTGCTGAAGGAACGTGCTGAGAAAATGCTTATGGGGGAGAGGTATATGCTTGTAAATCATGGTTGTAAGGAGCCTTCAGATAGTGTCTGGCACTATCAGTACGAACGGGATGCCTGATATATAGATACATATTGTTGTAAGGACTAGTGGACATTGTTACCTAGAGCTAAATTGTGTTACGTTAAGAAAGGACCAGTTAATGTTGTAACAACTAAATAGCTAAGAGTGTACAAGCATTTGTTTCTTTTCTTTGTAGTTACCAGTTATTATTAACACAAGACCGATGGAAACAGTAGACAAGTGGCATAAATTGAAAGAGACCAAAGTCCATATGTCCAAAGCAGCTTGTATTTTGCTTCACTGCCAAAATATATGACCTGGCTAATCATGAGATCTATTATTGCATGACGGTACTGACATATTCTTAGAGTCATATTCACAGCTACAGAATTGTTCCACTTTGAGACACCTCAGGCATCTAGATCTTGGGATTGCAACCAAATTGAGTATCTTTGTAAATTGAAGGCATTCGATTACGTGGACATACCTGGATATGCAGGGTTGCTCATGAGGTCGGCTGGTCACCTGTTTTGACAGCCCCTCAGACTACTACTCCTTACCGATTCAGTGTTTTCACTCCCCCTCGCCCCCACGAAATTGAATGTTCCCATTCTTATGCATTGCTACCCAATACTATGCCTCGAAAATATCTAGGAAAGCTGAAAATGCAGCTACTGGGTACATGACCCAATCAAGCCTCGGTGGACCAACACACCGTGAAAGATAACCCCCTCTTTCAACCTCTGCTGCATAACTCCGAGTAATCATCCACGTCGTTCCAGAGAAGGACTACAGACCTGACCAAATGTTGTCACTTGCCCGCATTTTGTGAACGAGTTGAACCACAGGGCATCAATCACCATTCTCAGACCACAGCCATCAAAATGGAGAAATATACAGCCTCAAGCCTCGAGGGCGCAGTGGCCAACGGAATCGCCTCTCCAGTCTGTGATGTCTGTCGTGGAATCGGCGAGGAGGGTAACCCGCGTGGACAGACCGTTCCAAAAAGGCGGAGACGCCCTTACCATAGACCCTATACCTATATTTATGCTCACTATCCAAACTTAGTGTTGTTAAACGAGTCCACGCAGAAGGGCTGTCAGATTTGCGCAATGATTTTGCATGCAATCAAAGACTATCATGTCGGGAAGTATTGGGAGGGAAGTTTCGACGTGGCTTGGGCCGAGGCTGAAGAGCTGGAGGGTGCGAGGAACGATGCATTCGATGTGGGCCGTGATGCATTCGATCTAGCTCTCCTGCTAGACAAAACGGAAACTATCGACAATCACAGTTACAAGAACTTAAACGCGTCATCCTTTGACTTGGGCCGGATTGTCCTGCGCTTCGACTGCCAAAGTACCGAAGGATCTGGACTACGAAATCAGACTAAAGCGAGACAGGTTGCTATTCAGGTCCTCGCTTCCGAAAAGCTTGACGCGGATGAAGTTTTTGTTGTCAATACTCCAGTAGATCCATTAGATCCTGGTGAAACCTCTACAGCACCAGCACAAGACCTTCTATCAGAGCCTCATCTCGCCTTGATCCATCGGTGGTTGAACGTGTGTACTTCCGAGCACAGGGAATGCTGCAAACAACCCGCACCGGCTCAAAAAGGGCACACGATACTGCTGAATACGTTGGACCGTTCCTGGGAGAAACGTGATGTGGCTGAGCACCAGAAACCTCGCGTGCCGGATGTTCTGGCTCGAAAGCTGCCAACCCGAGTGCTGGAAATCTCCTCGGATCCGGATACAAGAGATATTACGGGTGTTCGGATTGTGGAAAAGGCTGGAAGCGAAGAAGTTTATGCATGTCTCTCTTACTGCTGGGGTCGATCTTTCCAGCAATCAAAGACTACCACATCGAACTTGCCTCAATATTGCAACTCGATTATGTTGAGCGATTTGCCTGGGACCATTATCGATACCCTTAAAGTCTTTTCCAGGTTAGGCTTTCGTTATGTCTGGATTGACTCCCTATGCATCATCCAGGATGACCACGAGGACTGGCAGAAAGAAGCATCGAATATGGCTGCAATATATAGCAACTCCGCTTTGACTCTGGCTATACATTTGTGCGCCGATTCCTCAGAGAGCTTTCTACACCAACGGCTACAACCAAGGGAACGGTCGGCTTTCAACAACGCCGCTAGACTGACCTATACAGACGAAACAACAGGCCAGGCAAGATTTATGCATCTATTTCGTGTAACTGCTCAGGACTTCGCGAGGTTTCTGCAAAATGGCTGGACCGAGGGCGACGAGGCCGAGGTGGGAAGACCGAGTAGTCCCTGGCTAGCCCGGGCATGGACTTTCCAGGAGTGGCTTCTATCTCCACGCGTTCTACATATAGACGAGATGACGGTATGGGATTGTTCTGAGGGCTATGGCAATGAATTCGAATACCGCTATTTTGGTCCGAAACTTTCTCGAAGAGCTCCATCTAGGTTGGGGGGGAGGCTTGAAAATTGGAACTTAATTGTTGCGGAGTTCACTAGGCGCAGTATCACCAAGGTGGAGGATAGATTGCCTGCTCTCGCCGGTCTCGCAGAGAGATATGCAAGCTTGACCGGTTTCAGATACCTCGCTGGCATATGGTGGGAGGATTTACCATATTCACTACTATGGAAAACGAGAAATCCCAGTGTTGGAGCTCCTACAGGTGCCTATCGTGCACCATCCTGGAGTTGGGCTGCACTTGAACGGGATTTCGACTTCTCATCGTGCCACAGGGCCTCTTATGATACAAGCTCGACATCGGTCGTCTCAGCTTACTGTGAATACTACCCTCACGGCTCACTGTCAACAGTCAGAAATGGCTGGCTCGACATTAAGGGCCCTATCTGTCCTGTTATCGGCTACGAGGTCAATGATGGGGCTCCCTTACGCTTTCAACTCAGCACGGATAACGTCGTCAGGGTTGGAGGGCACCTTTGGATTGCGAGCCCAGATTGCGACATTACTTTCAGAAAGGACATCATTCAGTCTCAAATTTACATCTTAGAGGTGGCCACACAATCACCAACAACTCGAGCTGGACAGCGCCCGCAGTTCGCAAGACCTTCCGCGCTTATACTGAAACGAACAGCGCAAAATGGCGGGAACGATACTTTCATCAGAATAGGCTTTGCGGTTTCACACCAATCTAGTGGAGAGAGACTTGGCCATTGGACAACGGGTACTATTCGCCTGGTTTGAGAGGCGGTGTCGGTAACTACCTTTCGTTCAACATCAGAAAACCCATAATCAATCGTTGTTAGGCAAGGCTACAAAGTTCATTATATAACCTATTGACTGTCCATGTGTGAGTCTCTCTAGAGTTCAACTGGTTATCATCACGTTCCAAACATAAAAGACCTGGTAAATGAGCCTGTTGCAGGCAAACAAACAACCGTTTCGTACTGCATCTGTATCGCGCCTTCGCCCTGCCATGAGATATGTAGGTGCTAATATGTGCGTCCTCTTGAGTATATAATTAGTTAGGAGTGGTAATCTCAGCCTCTTCCATCAGCGCGTCATGATTTCCTCGCAGGATCTCACTCTAGTGCTGCCAACGCCCATGTGACGGTCCATCACCAAGTCTCATTTCCGATTATTCAGAATCCCGCGAAACACATTATATACCAATAACGCACTGAACCCTGCGACGACTCCAATTGGAACAGTTACCATTGCCCACTTCAACGGGGAGGGTTGGTATGCAGAAAGTGTGACAGGAGTCGAGCGGCTACCACCTCTCCGTCTTCGCCGCCCTCTCCCGTGCCTGCATTGAAATCGAAATCGGAATAGTCTTTTAAATCTCCTGTTCATCTGGACGCCTAAATTCAATACCTCCCGGGGCATTCATTGATGCTTCTAATGTTTCTGCTGCTTCTGTGGACGATGTGCACAGGCGAGCTTTTCTAGTCAGTAGCAGTCTTTGCTGTAATAGGTGTCGATATCGTTCCGGTCGTCTCGTCCCCTTGGCTTGCCCAGAACCAGCCTCTGCCCCAGGCAGGAGCCGATGTACCTACTACGACTCTGCGGACTCTCGCTATGCAGGCCTGCGGTGGATTGGATCCTCTATGTATCTATTCGAGGCATGGATTGCTGTCTGTGGCTTCAAGTCCGCAGCTTTCGCAGCGACCTTATTTGTGAGCAGGTCAATGTTGTGGTGCATTCTGCATTGGCAGCATTCCCAGTCCCATTCTCTAGGGGCTGATTTGTCTTTCTCGAGTATCGTTGGGAGAGTGTGCAAGGTGCAATGTGGTTGATGGGTGTTGATGACCTTGAAATCCTGGATGTTGATCGTGCGCGGTGTGAATGTGGGGTTGTCTGCTGTTTTCCTTGTATAACGAAAGACTGGCTTTGGAGAGGCTATAGACATTTACATAGCATGACGGGCAATCAAGGAGTTCGAAGAATTTGTATTCCGCACAGACTGCGCCTCGACTCTTTTCCAATTTTCCCAGCGTAGACCGTACCAAAGTTCAACATGGTCTGCATCTGCCAGATTGCAGGGGAGATGTCAACGGGGCATATTACACAAGTTGAAATCGCCTGGATTCATTCCTAGGCTATTATCATGGTTCTCCAACACGCCATTGCTCACTAGTTCATGCTATCAAAGCCCACCATTCATCAATTGGGTGCAAAAGCAAAAACAAGGAAGGCAAAAAAAACACACCCAGTCCTGAAGGGTCAGCAGTCGTCCAATGGGTTCGACGACCAAGAACTGTTGGCACAGATCGCTGGCCAGGGGAAGAACATCAAAGGAAATGACTCAGATGAGCAAGTACTAGATTATCGCGCTAGAGTATGCCAAGGTGTGTAACTGGACTTCGTTAACTAACATAATTCGCCCGCTGGTGACACTTGTCTCTACATTGCCGTCATCGTCTCGGGAGGTGGCAGCAGTAAGCACGCAAAACAACCTTGGACATGTGTCAACGCCAGGCAAGAATAGTGTTTCCGTGGATCGTGACGTCCCAGGAGACAAAAAAACCGGCGATAGGATATAATGAGTGTGACACGGGGGAAGGCGGCGCAGGAGGGGCCGGTGGTTTCCGGTAGGATCAGAGGGGCCGGTGGAGGCCGGCGCGTGTTGTACAGTATTAGTGTCAGAAGCTTGAGGCTATCGTTTCCGTCGTGCTCCCTAATGAATCCCGGAAGGCATCTACGAAGTAGGAAGGTAATGGTGGAACAAGGAACTATAGTGGTAATATACTCTATCTAGAAAACATGAGAGAACTCAGTTCTCATCTGTTATATAACTTGAACTGAAGCCCTTCACGATTTCGAGATCCAATTCAACATCACTGTATTATCGTCATCCATTACCTACTTATACACACTTACAACCGGGAGATCTATAGTCAAACACATAACCAGACATGGAACTCATCCTCAGTTCGGTACCAGACCTTCTCAAACAACATGCCGAGACGCGCGGGCAGCAGACAGCCTTCTCGGGACCCGCAGGGCGCACCGTCACATATGCCGACCTCGCCGCGAGGACGGGCCGAATCGCCGGCCGTCTGGTGAGCGCGGGAATAACACGGGGCCATCGCGTGGCCATCGTGCTCGGGAACTGCATTGAGACGGTCGAGAGCACATTCGCCATCACCCGCGCCTCTGCGGTCGGCGTGCCCCTGGACCCGCGCTCGTCACGGGCTGAGCTGACCAGGGCATTGGGGAACAGTCGTGCTCATGTGGTCATAACGGATGGCCGGCGTCTGGGGAGGGTGGTTGATGCTATCAAGGCTGGAAGGGAGACGGCTGAGATGCCGAGGATTATCGTTGTGGTTGATGGGGCATCGGACTGTCTGGATGTGAAAGTGGAAGGGCTTGTCCTTGAACAGTATGAGGACTGGGCCGGACATACCTCGAGTTCTATTTCTGAGCAACATCCGCCGCTCGACGACCTTGGTCTGGAAGAACCAGCCTGGTTGCATTACACAACTGGCACGACAGGCCAGCCCAAGGGCGTTCTATCCTGTCAGCGGTCATGGATGTGGACCGCCGTCGCCAGCTACGTGCCCTCCCTCGGCCTCACATGCGAAGACAAGCTCTTCTGGCCACTGCCACTATTCCACGCCTTCGGACACTCCCTGTGCATCATTGGCACTCTGGCCGTCGGCGCGAGCACCCATCTTGTCGGCGACGAGTTGGTGCCTCCCAGTCTCCTCTCGCGCCCGGAAACCACCATCATCGCGGGCGCGCCTACGACATTCAGGGAGCTCGTCACCGATTCTGCGGACCGGGAAGCACTGTCTCTGCTTCGACCACGAGCGTGCGTCAGCGCTGGGGCACCGGCACCAGCAGGACTCAGCGCCCAGGTCGAGGGCTTGTTCAAGGTTCCCCTGCTTAACCATTACGGATGCACCGAGTGTGGTCTCATTGCCACCACAAACCCTGGGGAAGCTTTTCAAGAAGGCTCGTCTGGTCCACCGCCCCAGGGCATTGACATCCAGATCCGGCTTTTGACTGCTGATGGACAGATATCGGACGAAGCAGCGGACGGTGACGAGGGCGAGATCTGTGTCCGCACCCCTAGCTTCATGCTCGGGTATGAAGGCGACGAGTTGCAGGTACCTAAGACTGAGGATGGCTGGTACCGTACCGGCGATCTGGGACGTCTAATCGAGGCAGGGTCTGGAACATCACAGAGACTCCTCACGGTGACGGGACGGTTCAAGGAGTTGATCATCCGCGGCGGCGAAAATATCCATCCGGGCGAAGTGGAACAGGCCCTGCGAGCACACCCTGACGTCGCCGATGTCATCGTCACCAGGCTCCCACACGATAGTAAGCAAGCTGTCCATACCTCAGGCCAGGTTACCTTGGTACGCAGAAACTTACTGACCTTTGTGAAGTGCTTGGAGAGGTGCCTGCGGCCTTCATCGTGCCTGAAGCCAATGTCGACATAGACGTCAAAAAACTGCTCGCCGCGTGTCGTGCCGTCCTCCCAGATTACAAGGTACCTGTGACCTTTTACACCATCGACGATATTCCTCGCACCTCCTCAGGAAAACCAAAACGCCTCGCCGCCGTGGAGTTATTGCGCACAGGCACCAGTTGTAGGCCACTTACCGCCCGCTTACTGACTGAGGACTTGGTCGAGCCACTTGTACTCGCAGAGAGTGCTGCCGTGTGTGGTGGTGGTCTCGAGCTGGAGCAACTGGATCCCGACCAGTCGTTCACGACACTGGGTCTGAGTTCTTTGACCGGTGTGGTTCTCCGGGACAGACTTGCCTCTCTCACGGGATTGGAGTTACCTGTGACTCGTGAGTTACTGAATCACTCATGTCTTACCAATAAAGCATTGAATATAAAACAAAAATGCTGACCCAGTGTGTTATAGTTGTTTTTGACCACTCCACTCCGGCGGCTGTAAGCCAGTACCTTCGGGACAGGCTCTTCGGGACTCACCAACACGATCAGCATGAACAAGATCAACAAGATCTACCGCAAATAGAAGATGGAGTCCCTGGTACAGAGCCGATCGCCATCATCTCCATGGACTGTCGTTACCCCGGGGGCATCTCCTCGCCCGAAGACCTATGGCACGTTGTGTCCGAGGGACTAGACGTGACCTCAGACTTCCCAAGCAACCGCGGCTGGGACAACGACGCCCTATACGACCCGGACCCGAACAAGACGGGCACCTGCATCGCGCGCCGCGGCGGCTTCCTCCACGACATGGCCGACTTCGACGCGGGCTTCTTCGGCATGTCCCCCCGCGAGGCCCTGGCCACGGACCCGCAACAGAGGCTCCTCCTCGAGACGACACACTCACTCATCGAGCGTGCGGGAATCGCCCCCTCGGCCCTCCGCGGCACGGCAACGGGCGTTTTCATCGGCATGATCTACAGCGACTATGCCAGCCGCTTCAACCACGGCACCGGAAAGGGGAATGAGCACGAGGCACACCTCGATATCGGCTCGTCCCCGAGTGTCGCTGCGGGGCGCATCTCGTACTCGTTCGACTTCAAGGGTCCGTCTATGGCTATCGATGCTGCGTGCTCGTCGTCGCTGACCGCCATCCACATGGCCGCCGCGTCCCTGCAGACAAGGGAGAGCAGGTCGCTCGCCATAGCCGGCGGCGTGACGCTCATGTCCACGCCGCGCCAGTTCATTGCCTTCAGCAGGCAGCGCGGTCTATCCACGGATGGGCGCTGCCGGTCCTATTCGGCCGATGCGAACGGCACAGGATGGTCCGAAGGTGTAGGCCTGGTCCTCCTGGAGCGACTGTCGGACGCAAGAAGAAACGGACACACTGTGCTCGGCCTCGTTCGCGGGTCGGCCGTGAACTCTGACGGCACATCAAATGGTCTCACGGCCCCGAGTGGACCGGCTCAGCATGAGGTTATCCGTCAGGCCCTCGCGCGTGCGGCACTGTCGCCTGCAGATGTGGACGTGCTCGACGGCCATGGCACAGCGACGTCGTTGGGTGATCCGATTGAGGTACAAGCGGTTCTCAAGGCCTACGGTGACAAGTCCCGGTCCAATCCCCTATTATTGGGTTCAGTCAAGTCCAACATCGGCCACACGCAGGCCGCAGCAGGTATCGCCAGTGTGATCAAGATGGTGCAGTCCATGCAACACGGCATCGTTCCCAAGTCTCTCCACATTACCAAGCCCTCTCCGCATGTCGACTGGGCAAGCGGCGCAGTCGAGCTGCTTGCCGACGCCAGACAGTGGCCACAGACGCCTAAGGACCGACCACGCCGGGCTGCCGTGTCGTCGTTTGGTATCAGTGGCACCAACGCGCACGTCATCTTGGAACACGTCGATGTCAAGCATGACGAAGAACAGAAACGTCTTCCCACTGCCAAAACTGGGAACAGCTACCCGTGGCTGCTATCCGCCGCAGATGAAGTGGCACTGAAAGCACAAGCATGCGCAGTGGCGGCCTTGCTCGACACCAAAGATGCCATTGACATCGCCTTCTCCCTGGCCACCACACGGTCTTCACTCTCACACAGAGCCGCCGTGACATCCACCTCTGCTGACGACTTACACGAAGCACTAATGGCCCTAGCAGAAGGACGACTGCACTCAAGTGTCTCAACTGGTCTGGCTCGGGCGGACAAGACTGGACGGTCTCAGTCCCGACTTGCCTTCCTCTTCTCCGGCCAGGGCAGTCAGCGTCCCGATATGGGCCAGAAACTGTGCGCCCGCTTCCCCAAGTTTAACGCAGCATTCCGCGAGGCTTGCAAAGAGCTAGACCCGCGGCTGGAGCGCCCGCTGTCCGAGGTTATTACCTCCTCACATGATATTAACAACCGTGCGGGCGGCGCCTCGCGTCTCCTGGACCGTGCCGACTTTGCCCAGGCGGCTGTCTTCGCCTTCGAGGTGGCCATGTACCGTCTCCTAGAGTCTTTTGGTATTCGTCCCGACTACGTGACCGGTCACTCCCTCGGGGAGATCGCGGCCGCGCACGTCGCTGGCTACCTCTCCCTTGCGGACGCTGCTACCTTGGTCGCCGCGCGAGGCACACTGATGGCTGGCCTACCCGAAGGAGGGGCAATGGCCAGCATTTTGGCAACAGAGGACGAGGTGAACAAGGTCCTACGGGGAATGAATGGGACAGCTACCGCAGTGGTCGCAGCCATCAACGCAAAGGACTCAGTCGTGGTATCTGGCCCGACGGATACCGTCCTCGCTGTCAAGGACTCCTTCGCCGCCAAGGGACGACCGGCGACCCGGCTGAAGGTCAGCCACGCCTTCCACTCCCCCATGATGGAACCCTTACTCGAACCGCTGGGCCAGGCGATTCGCCACATCTCCTCGTCGCCAAGCACAAGCAGCCCCAAGATCCCGCTCGTATCCACCGTTACGGGAAAGCTGGTGGACTCGGGTGACCTGACAGCCGAGTACTGGATGCGCCACGTCGTGGCCCCCGTGCGCTTCGCAGATGCCCTCCACACCCTCTCCACCGTCGCGGGCGTCGCCACCTTCCTCGAGATCGGCCCGTCGGCCCCGCTAGCGAACTACGTTCCCAATGCCATCGCCACGTCAGGGAGGAAGGAGGACGAGGTGGATATCCTGCTCAAGTCGCTCGGACAGCTCTGGGTCCGCGGCATCCAGCCTCACAACATAGGTACGGGTGGCCAGGGGTGGGAGGCCGTCTTCAACGGGAGTGGCGCGCGCGCCATCAAATTGCCTGTTTATCCCTTCCAGAGACGCAGGTACTGGCTAGAGTCACCCACGGATGCACCTACAGCAAGCACCTCGGGCTCGGGACAGTCGACTCCCAGCCACGAGTCCCCTAAGCCGTCCTACAGACTCACAAACGGTGCAACCAAGGCAAAACCCAAATCTGAGCCTGTGCCTGAGGACCCGGAAACACCAACAGCCGTAGCCGCAGCTGGCAGAGATACCTGCGCATGGCAAGACCACCTCAGCAGCCTCCCGGCCGAGCAACACCGCGCCGCGCTTCTGAGCCTGGTGCAGGTCGAGGTGGCAGCCGTCCTCGGGTACCAGGACCACCAGTACGTACCACGGACGGCGTGGGATACGCCCCTCACCGAACTCGGTTTCGACTCGGTCCTGGGCATCCTGCTCCGCAACCGGCTGGGAAAGCAGGCCGGCGTCCCCTTGCCCGCTAACCTCACCTTCAACGAGGCCACTGCTACCTCCCAGGCGCTGGTGGAGTATCTGCTTGCCCGTATGGAGCCTGTTGCGGCGATGAAGACCAATAGTATTGCGATGAATGAGGCTGTAGCAGTCTGTGCATAATCCACACTCTATCAGCTGGCTGTTTCGATCGGGACTTTATTACATGGCAGTATCGCCCCCCTTAAAGAGAGGATGGCGTATTTTCTGCGATCCGGATCCGTTTCCTTTGGTATTTATATAGTCCTATGTATTTTGGCAGTCGGTCGTATAGTAAAGAACATTTGAATACAAAGAAATTGGGGTCCAAGTTGGAAATCTGGAAAACGACGGTCACACCAAAAACCAAAAACCCATATGTTAGATATAGCAATAGATTTGAGTCACCATATACTGATATCATTTCAACCCGTTAGCATCCCAACTCACATCCCCGAGTCTCCTGATGTCCCAGTGGCCCAGTGGCCAGTGTTCAGACCTTGTAATCTCTTGGACAGTCTATCTGAGCTTTGTGTTTGCTCTAGGGATTACAGCTACTTGCAAAGTAATAAAACTTCCCGTGATCGCAGACACTCTGTTATGACCCCGTGGCTCAGCATCCGCCTACTTAGGCCTGGCCCTACATTTGGTCTACAGTGGTGACCTCCTATTAATCATTTAGCCTATCCAACCTTGGAAGACATCAATACCCAGGCACTGGGAGGTGCCCCAGGGTGGAGGGGTAGACCTTACTCCTCGGATACATGGCAGCGGTTCCGTCTGCTTGTATCCGTTCACGTTACTTTTTCTTACTCATAAGAGGCAATATCATTTAACTACATCAGCCTTGTTGCGGTACTTTTGCATGTTCTCTGCGAACACCCACTCTCTCAAATTGCGGTTACTTATGTATCCAGCGCCATTGGGAAAGCACGGTGATTTGACCTTTTCACTAACTTATATTTGCTATTGTTATGTAGATACACCGAAACCTCTGAGCTGAAAGTTGAATTATCCAACCAGTGCATAATTGGGCTCAACTACCGGCATCATAGCTGTTTCTGATAACTAAACTCGAGAGGCAAGCTGCTTTCTGAAGGCTGAGTGCCGCGTTTCATCTTCAAGAGTCACCGCAAATTCTCTTCGATCTTGATATCAGCTTGATCTGGCCAGAGGAAACAGAGCCACGTTGCATGCAATCGCTGGAAGCATGAAGGAGAATATCTCCAATGTATATATGCAACGAATTCCGAAACCAATTAACGAGACACTCTCATAACATCTACACGGGTAGCTGGTTCACATTTGAAGACCCACCATATTCATATCTTCGGGGACCTGGATTCAATTTAGGAAACACCTGGGTAGTCACATGAAGAAGCCGTGTATCATTTCAATAGCTAGTATAATGATCCCAGTTGAGATTTTGATGAAGATCAACTGCGATATATGCACACTATCATGGCCTTATGAGCTGAACCAAACGTGTTTGTAAAGAACCTCGTCTATGTACCCTTGACGCCAATCTCGATGTGCTCCCAACAGCACCAAGCTCAAAGGTCTCGCAACAAGTTCCCCAGGCTCTCCACCAGAGGCGGCAGAGGCTCAGACCGCACGGGAAAGTTCTCCCTGAATATCCCCCTGGCAATCGACAGTGTCATCGACGGGTTGGACAGGGGCTCCACCGCTCCTCCAGAGGTCGTCAGGGCGGGTATGCCCCTGTCCAGATGCAGGAAGGCCTTCGTGTCTCTGGCCTCCTCACCGTCGAGGAGGACATACTTCGCAGCTCCATCAACAGCAGGAGCGGAACCTCGTCTGCTGTGTGCCGCTTCGTGGGACCCAGCTGCTTGGGCGTGTACGGTATGATCGTCGTCGCGCTCGCCGGTGTGAGGAGGAGTCGTCGGGCGACGCAGCAGGCCATAGACCCAGAGTGTCAGACTCGCCAGATACACAGCGACGGCGCTGAAACCGCGCAGGCTGGCAGGTGTAAGCCTCCTCGCGCTGAGAAATACCTGTCCGGCGTACCAGACGGCGTACCTCGCCTCGGCGGTGCCCGCCCATCTCTCCAGCTTCGCCGAGGCGCGGCGGGCCTCCTGCTCGCCTGCCTTGCCCGCAAAGTTCTGCAGCTCGTCCGGCGACACGTGTAGGATCATCAGGAATAGGTCCAGGATGAGGGAGAGGTGTGTCTTGTGTTCGCGTGATCCCGTGGTGTGGATCACCGTGGAGAAGCCCGAGAGGTCTTGATAGAGTTCCTGGTGCTGGGATCGAAGCCACAGGCGGTGGGTTCCGGTGTAGAAGCGGACGCCCTCGCGGTATGCGTGGATCTGCCCCCAGAAGCCGTGCAGTAGAACACTGCGGCAGAGGTCGACGTCAATGTGCTCCTGTAGTTCATCGAGGACGTTGAGGTCATGCATGATCTCCGAGATACGGGGTATCGGGCGGTGGTTGTTCTTCTTGGAGAGGTAGATCTGGCGCCATGAGTCTGCTGTGGGAGCACGCCAAAGATCCCGAGAGGCGGGCAGGCGGAACGATAACTCATTGTAGGTGATTAGGGGATTCGTTTGCAGGCTGATGGATGTCTGGGCATCAAAAGTGAAGACATGTAGAATGAGTCTGGCGTTATGTTAGTAATTATATTGTATGCCTGTCGTCGTGAGTCCGATGGAATCTTACCTTTTGTAGGATTCTTGAGTAATAAACTCTTGCCACTTTGTCTCGACGACCTCGGCTGGATCGGATTCGAGTAAATGAATAGAGGGCCAATCATTTGAGGTTGAGAACATTCCAGCCCGCCGAAGCATCTGGACGTTTGTGAGCTGCGATCTATAAACCGACATGCTGTAGAAGAACCCACAGTCAAAATGGTCTTGCAGAAGCTCTCTGCTATCTCCATCTTGCGCTTGAAACCGCTCCACATCCCGACGTCAAGGCAGATCATGAACGCCTGAAGTGCCTTCAGGTCTCTGGTGCTGACATTGCTCGCCTCGAACTGTGTTCTTGATATTAGCACCGCTGACTTGGGCCAGAAGTTTGGTGGCGATACTTTCTCCGTTGCATACTCCCCGTCTGGCTACTTCCTGCAAAGCCAGGCCAAATTTCCACATCGCGGGTATGGAAATGGAGGTCGCACCATTCGAGATGACGGCAGCCAGCAACTCGGGCATAGCAGTCTCGGGGTCGAACGATGGGGCGTGTATCCAGCTCTCCAATTGGTAGTGATCATGAGCAAAGTGGGCTTGTAGGAGGTAATTCAACAACTCGAGTGTTGGGAATGTTGGCACCCGCATGGAATCTTTGTTTTGAGCCATGGCCATGGACAAGACACGATCTCGTTGGTGTGCATTTAATGTTAGATTCCGTAGCGGGTTATCCATGGGTTTGTTGAACACATGCGACTGCGATATGGACTGTTCGTCGATATGCAAGCCCTCCTTCTCCTGACGCACGTAATCCTCCTGCTCGGGTTCCCAAAGCCATAGAGAACGCTTGAAGGCAGCGTGACCATGAGGAGGATTTCGGAAAGCGACCTTATGTGCCTGCATAGTATTAGTAGAACTGGTATTGGTGGGCGGCGGGCTCGGACACTGGGACTCGAGCTGCAAAACAGCACGTGTATCGAGATCAAGGTCCCACGGAATGTCAAATTCAAAGTCCGGGAAGGGATTGTTCAGAGGATCGAAGTGAACCATCTCGTCTGGTATAAGGTTGTCCAGCAAGCCATCAGGTGCGAGTGATTCTTCTGCGCCGGTTGGCGGCTCTGTTGCTCCGGCCGAAGGTGCTTGGTTGGCCGGGAAGCTGTTTTGCATAACAGATGTGACAGTAATACTCTCAGCACCAAAGTCTTCATCAAAGGTCTCAGATCAGTCATAATCAGACAATATCGTTTCATGTTGTCAAGTGAACTAACCTTCAGGATACGTTCTGTATTGAATAGCCCTCCTAGTGTTTTGACAGATGATCTTCTTGGACCGGCATCTCCCACAAGGCCTTTGGTCGTCACATTTTGCTTTAGCAGATGCACATGCTTTACATGCTTGCGTAGCTCGGTCGCTCCGTCTGATGATTGGTCTCGATGTTCCGTCATCTCTATCATGAGTGCCTTCATGCCGAGCTAGAAGGTCGCTGCAGCAACCACGAGGTCAGCCAAGTACCAGATTTGTTGCAAGCACACATCCACAAATTGCGAGTGGGGCGGGGAAGGGGAGAGCCAAAGGGAGGGAATAAGGCATCCAAACAATACTTACGCTCTGTTGAAACTCTTGGGGCACCTCGTGCATTGGTAGGACCTAGCATTCTCGTGGGACCTTAGATGACGGGTGAGATGATCCGCCCTCTCATAGACACGTTTGCAAATATGGCATATATGATTTGTAGGTAGTGATGAAGATGTCTCAGATTGTTTGAGTCTCTTGGGTTCCGGCGCTTGACCTTCTCGGGTTTGTTGTTCAGACTCAGAACTAGACAGTAAAGATGACAATAAGAGGTCCGATGCAGCATCATCACCCAAAATATCATCGATCCCGTTCTGCCCGTCCATCGTGATAATCACCCCCTTGCTCGAATTTCGCAGGTGACACAGCGCAGAGAAGTGAATTGGCTTTCGAAAGCAAAGGAGGAGGGTCGTCGATTTATGACCCAGCCAACTTGCCCGCGGGCGGTGAGGAACTGCATGATGTGCGCAACGACTAAACAGATATCGCAGGTGGTTGGCAATCTGCATTCGCATTTGGCCCAATTGGTTTCAGTTTATGGGAGACTTCTACAAGGGAGGAATCCTACGAGACAGGCCAATGCATGGGTCACAGCCTTAGTCTTCTTGAGGCCACGTAATGACGATATATGAATATTAGTATTTCCCGAACGACGGGACTGATATATCACTTAGATCATTGGACTGGGCCCTCCTATGAAGTAATGAGCGGTGCCGCGTGAGCGAGGACTGAATAGATGGAGATATAGGGACACGTTCTCTATCACTCTCCTATTGTCCATCAGTTACTCTCTGGCAGTCAATAGGTGATTGTCTGATGAAGGACCTATCAAATGGTTTGAAGATTCTTATGCAAGGCCCCGTAGCAATCTGACATCTACCAAGAGGACAACTGCAGGAACGTCCCGTGTTCGAGAACCACGTTGTTTGCACGCTTAGAAATAAACTTCTCTCCATATAGGAATACCCAAGATTCAGACCATGATGCGAGTGATCTCTACTCTCAGTGAGTGGTTTGATTAATAAGACGCGGAAGCAAGGAGATCGACGTCCTCCCGCAGACCAGGACAACTAACGCGCCTCTTGTGGCCAATGGAAACAAGACGGACTTTAAGCAACATGTAGTCTAATGCATGCATTCTCCCACCAAGACACTACCCTAGGGTACGGATCCGTAATTATAGCGAACGTTGGAAACAAATTGCGTACGGCACAGCAGAACCGAAAGCGGGCAGCGGGGCACAAGCGAAGAAGCCAATAAATGCCCAGACCCTCCTTGATAAGAATTCGAGGAGCCATAGGCAGGGACAAACGTTAGTCCGCACCTGCATGTGTATGGCACCTTACCCAGGTAGATATCACGAGTTCATTCATGTCAGAACGAATGCCCAGCATTTGGGGGCCAAACCCTCGGTTCGTGACCGGTACCTGTTGATCCGTCAGGCCCATGTATTTTACCGACTCCAATACGGAACGGACAAAGCTTAACCTGACGTTGATGGACATGGAGCTATGTATACTTACTTGAACCTTATCTACAACCCAGTATTTCTCCATGATCCCTGATTACTCTGACGGCACGGCAAATAATCTTAACTTCAAGGTTGAGGCTCTGCGGACGTAATGTGATGCGGGAGCAACCTTGAGATACGCAACTGCACCTGTTCGGGTGCCGAGATAATACATATTAATCCGTAAGTCGTCTCGCATGCCCACCACCTTTTCACACTTCTGCTCCTCGCAATCACACCACGAACGCCTCTGGCGGCTTATCCTCGTATAGGTGCCCAGGTGGGCAGCTGGATTGTCACATACAAAGTATGTTGCACCATTGCTCCAGCAAAATCGATTAGCGCCGACCATTCGAGCTGACCGAACCCAATCAAGAACGAGGCCTAATTAAAACAGGCCACCCCTCATCAGCATGTATCTACATACGTACTAGTTCAGGTACTGTAATGAGCTGCAGACACCCGGGGATACCGGCACGCCACACTGTAAGGCCCCGACGCTGCCAGAGTTCGAGATGCACGCAATATCAACAACGATAGGAAGATTGTATCTGGAAGGACTGAAAACTGTGGGGACCGCCTCAGTTGGCAACGCTGACTCGTTACCATTGTCTTGGTTGCGGCTCTCACGGCACTCGGGTGAGGTCATCATCCTTCCAGAGTGCTATCACTATTCTCGAGTCTCGACCTTGGAAATTCCTTTTCAAGTTTTTGTGTTGTAGTTTATCCCTCCCTAGCAGTCTGTCATGGATGCGTCACAGCGACTACCTCACCACTCCAACTCAATTGATATGTATCACACATTGGGTGACATCTGGACCAGCAGCAGATTTGACAGGTTTCGAAGGGTCATGAGGACAATGCAGGACCAAAGGACCAAAGGACCATCGCAGGTTGTCCGACCCCATGCAACTGTTCGGATCTGGACTCAACTTGCGAGCCTAAGCGTGCTGAAGGTGCATTTTGAGGCGCCACCCGTCAGCGCCATGTCTGAAGCGAGTGGTTCTCAGGAACAGCGCACCGTTTTACCGTTGCATTGTAATTTTCAATCGTTCCCAAAACCCATCCAGTTCTGCATGTGTAACGTTAAACATACAATCAAGACTACCTAGGTACTCAAGTCATGGATGAATTGGCCATCGGGATGAGACCGACTGTAGCCTAGAAAAGTTACATCCTCTTCCTACTCCCCAGTTTTTCTCTGGGACCCTTCCCAAAATCCTCATGGCAGTGCTAACATCTCCATTGATCCTCACATACATGTGGCAGCATATCCACTCGCCCATCTACACATACCGTGACATGGAGGGTCTCATCTGCATTTGGCAACTGTACCCAGCCTTAGACCTGCGAAGCAAGGCAGCATGATTTTGTTCCCTTCCATTGGCTCACTATTCTTGTCTTACTATCCATCCCTACTTAAGTAGGCAGGCCAAAGCAGGTCAGCATCGGGCACCCTCATGGACATAAAATGTATTAGGTCACCCTCCCATAAGCACACACGATGTTTTCTCTTGTTTAGCACCTCATCACCCGGATACTTCCCCTCGCTGTGTTGAACGCTGCGACGATTCTATCTTGTCGACGGTGGAATATACACGCAATTGAACATGAGTTCCCAAGGCGCAGTCCAGCCCTTCAAGGGCCCACCTCTGACCACTGTCTCCCACGACATCACACCGGCCTCACCCCATTCCTCACAGCAGAGCTCATGCAAAAGTCACCAAGAGCTCCTACTACCACAAGCGGGAGTCTCACGCTTCTCCCGACTAAACCCCAGGATATGGTCCCGCAAGGCGAGAATCATAACTTTAGCGGTCTTCGCACTGGTCATCGTGGCCCTCATCCCATGTAAGTAAACAATCTCCACAAGTAAACAATCAACAAACAACAATCTCTAGACTCTCTGTCTCTGACTGACACCTCAGCCCCAGCCCTCGCCGTCCCCCTCACCCTCGATGCACACCACAGCAGCGTCCAGACCAACCACACCGGCACGCAGCAACCAGAGCAAATGCAGCCCACGCAGCAACCACAGCAAACACAGTCCACGCAGCAACCAGAGCAAGCGCAGTCCACGCAGCAATCACAACAAACGCAGTCCACGCAGCAACCACAACAAACACAGTCCACGCAGCAACCACAGCAAGCGCAGTCCACGCAACAATCACAACAAACGCAGTCCACGCAGCAACCACAGCAAACGCAGTCGACGCAACAACCACAGCAGACGCAGTCAACGCAACAACCACAACAAACGCAACAGCCGCTCCCCGCCAACATCAGCACGACGCCCCTCCGCATCATGCCCCTAGGCGCCTCCATAACCTACGGGATGCGCTCCACCGACGGCAACGGCTACCGCGCCGACCTCCTGGACCTCCTCCAGCAGCAGGGCGGCAACCCGGACGTGACGTACGTGGGGAGCCGCAACAACGGCACCATGCCGTCCAACGCGGTCGAGGGCTGGCCGGGCGACCGGATCGACATGCTGATCCCGCGGGCGCGCGACGCCGTGCCGCGGTTCCTGCCCAACGTCATCCTCGTCAACGTCGGGACCAACGACTGCGTGCAGGACTTTGACGTCGACTCCACCACGCAGCAGTCCACCGTCGAGCCGGACCTCACGAGCGACGCGGCGTACAATATTGGATCGCGCATGCGCGTGCTGGTGGAGGATCTGTTGGGGTGGAGCCCCAACGTGACCGTGGTCGTCTCCACGCTGATTAACAACCAGATCCCGGCGACGCAGACGCGGATCGACGACGCGAACGAGCAGTTCCGGAAGGTGGTGCGGGAGATGCAGTCCCAGGGGAAGAGCAGTGTGGTCCTCGCCGAGATGACTTCCGAGGCGGGCGGGCCGGACATGAACATGATGGCGGATGAGACGCATCCTACTGACGCTGGGTATGCGCTCATGGCGAATTGCTGGTACGCGGCGCTGGTGGAGGCTGGCCAGAAGGGGATTATTGTTCAACCCCAGTGATTTAGTTTGTTCATGTTATCCTTTTTCCCTTTTTCGGTTCACCTGTTCTCAGCCATAATCTGGTTGGATTGTGTTAAAAATTAGCAAGGAGTTGTGGTTATGTGCTGGAGATCTCGGCTTTTGAATACCCCCTAATTTGCAAAATGGGCTACATGGGAACGTACTCTAATTACTGTACTAGCTGGCATAGCAGCTTTGTTTTTTCCCCAGCGAATAGTTCATTTGCAATACCCTTTCAAAAGGTTTCTTCAGTCTTCTTCTCTTGTCTTTTCTCTCAAAATGGAATTATGGACCCAAATGAAGTTGTAGTTTCTGTTGTGTTGGGTCGAAGCTGCAGGTCTACCAACAGAGATCATCCGTGCAGGATGCCAAGATCCGCCAAGCCGGGTCGTCTCCAGAGCATCGGTGTCAAGTGTCAGTGCAAGTGCCGTGCCGTGTCCGTGCGGCTGAACCAAGAGAGACATTCCGTGGCGTCGAACCTGACTCCGGTGACTGGCTGGTCTTAGAAACGCCCAGGTGGTTCCTGCGTCGGGGGAACGTGCCACTGCAGGAACTAGTAAGTTGATCACCACATGCTTCCCTCGCACTGGAATATGCCTAACTTCAAGTTGCGTTTGTAGGTTGTTCGACGCCATCGAATACTTCGAGGTCATGGAAGACACGGGCTTCTGCTCGTCGAATAATTGCCGTCATCATTCGTATACACTCGATGCTGAGATATTGTACACATCCGGGGGCGGACGGAGGGTTGGGGCTGGATGAAAACACGCCCCGGCTGAAGACAAAAGACCGCCCACCAGTCGATATGTGGCATCCTCAAGACCCACCAATACCACGCAGATATCCTGTGAGGCACTCTCTTTTACCTGTTTTAAGCCCCAGGTCCAGCATCCGGAGACCCGAAAACCAGCTTATAGTGCTCCTCCAATCTGTCACACATGCCTTCCCGTCCTTTCCACTCCCTTATTACATCCTGCAGCTCACACCCTGTCTGGACCATAAGGTCCCAGATACTCCGCTCAACATCGAACCCGAATCGGTTCACCGCCTCCTCTTTCGATCCGAGAAGCCGCAGCCTCGTCAGCCCGTCCACGGCAATCAGGTCGCCCTCATCGATCAGGTGGCCGGCGTTCATCTTGGGCGTGTTGCTGTGCAAGAACACCGGGCGGATGGACGATGCCGATTTATACTTCATGTCGTCGGACGGGAGGTGCTGCACCAAGGCTGTGCCCTTTTCTGTCCGCCCGTCGAAGCGGCCCAGTAGTCCGGCAGGTGTCTGGACCCGGTAGTAGCTGGCATTGAGGGCGAGTGCGGCGGCGAAGAAAGTCTCCTTATCGCCTTGCCCCAGAGCGCCCTGGGAATGAAGTGGGTAGTAATAATCCGGCCCAAAGATGTTGTAGTAGGTTGCGAGCAGGAGCGGGGCGAGGTGTGTAGTCTTGTTGACGGCCAGCTGGCCCGTTTCGCTCGCTGTTACAGGGAGGCCTGTTGGGAATTCTTTCTTTCCTGCTACTGTCCAGAACTTTGGACTTTCCGTTGAACGCCAGAAGTCGGGCCAGACGATCATGCCTTTCGACTTGTAAGGCTCGGTGTCGAAGATAGTGGTGAGGGGGTCAAGGAGGGGGATACTATCGCTGTCAAGGAGTATTGCATCCTCAAAGGAAGACAGGAGTAGTGCCAGCGATTTGATTTGGTAATGCGTAACCTTCAAGACGGCGTCGTCTTTCTGGCCCACCTTGACGGCGCTTTTGTCCAGTATGTGGGAGAGCACCACGCACTTGGCGTTCAACTTGACGAGGTACTCCTCGCACACCGTCTTCTCGTACTCATCATCATTAGGCACGAAAATTTCGACGGGTAGAGTGCTCCCAGTCCGACGCAGCATGTGGATACCGATTATGGCTGGGCCAAAGTACTCCCCTCCGCCCACCATGACGATGCCTTTCCCCTTGAAAATGCTCAGGCCATTCCATTGCCTCTCTGGATGGCCCCTACTAGTGCTATTCCCTAGCTCTTTCTCCAGTTCCCCTACAAACTCCTGGTGTAGACGGCGCAAGGCGTCAATATCGTCGTCCGAGTTGCGAACGTGATCGTGTTGTGGCTGTCGTGTGGTTTGCCCATCCTTTGGTCTTTGTGTCTGGGCGTGGCCCGAAAGTGCGATCTTTTGTGTTGTTGGGCGCGTGTTGTAGATGTCACGGCTCCATTTTGCCCAGAACGTCTCGATATCCTTTATCTCCCCGACCGCTGTGTTCGCCACTGTGTGATCGCCTGTCTTCACTCCATCTGGTGGTGGTGTGAAGGGCTGTACGTCGACCTTCTTGCCGTCCGAGTCGGAAAACGCGAATTTACCCGACTTGGAGCCCGAATCGGTATTGCCCGATCCGTCAGTCTTGTCCTCGACAGCTGCGGCGATAGCGGCCTTCTTATCCTCTTCGGTCCTAATGAAGGGGAGGATGACCTGGGGCAATTGGCGATTCTTGGGCGGGTTGGCGTCTTGCCCGGGTGGCAAGAACTCGGAATGAACGTCTGCGATGGCCTCTTCGATGGTGGCCTCGACGTTCTGGCGGTATCGTATCAAAACAATAACCAGGCCGAGGAGGGCGACGATTGTCAACAGTCGCCTTGTGATCCGCATCTTGGGAGAGGGAATGGGGGAGGTGTGGGCTTTCGCTCAAGCACTACCTCTGCGGCATTGTTGACTTGAATTAGGTTGGTAGATCTCAAGACGGGAAAGAGACAGATAGCTTGGTGTAACACGAGGTAATCAAAAAGCTGCTTCAGATCGTTATCGTGAATTGATCAAATGGTTGAGGGTTCGCCATAACTGTGGGGGGACGCGTGCATGCGGTGTGGGTAAATGTATGGCGCCTTCGTTCCAGGTGCAGCAGGATCACGTTCAGGGCACCCCTGCTCTAACTGAGTGCCTGTCAGGGGCTGATTTGTTGCAGACATCCTGACATCCTGGTCATGTCTCCATTTCAAAAGCAAAATTGGATGAAATCGGAACGAATGGGTGGTGGAAGACATAGATTCAGATGGAGGTCTTGACATATAGTTGGTACGGGTCCCTAGAGAATGGAGATCAAAGGCAGCAAGGGAAACTGGACTGATCAATTACTACTGTAAGTATGAGGAAATGTCTCGGCTTCTGCCGCCCGGCGCCAGCAGTCGACCAGTCGACAACACTGAAAGCACCCGCTCACGTGCCGCTTACATAGTAGCGTCAAGCAATACGAGGTGTATACCCCTAACCCTGAGACAGAGAGGGTCCAACCCCCACTGGAGGATGGTGACAGGCTGACAGGCTGACAGGTTGATGGACACCATGGGCACCAACGCTTAGACCAGTTTCCAGCCATGCCCAGGCAGCCAGGGTTCAGGGAAGACGGAAGAGGGGCCGACCGTTGTAGACTTGTGGGCTCCTTTTGACGTCACACATGCAAACATCAGGACCCCTAACAACTTCTTCCCAGTACCTAGGTATTCAAACGACCAAACAACCGACCAGAATGGCAATTTGAATGTCACTTTGCAGTGACATGCCCTGGCATGAGAACAAGGCTAACATCATATATATATATCCACAATTGACACGATAGTTCACCATCAAAACAAGCTTTCGGCCCGTCCTTGTTGTGGACCTATATGCACTTGTTCAGGTCAACTGGTCCTGCTGGTGTGTCAAATGGTCGATGCACTAACATTGGAAGTGTTGACAATAATAGAATAGGCTACATCCATCTTATGTAACATGTAGCAGTACTGTACCCGGACCCTGTGTACGTCCGTAGTTCGTCCGGGAAAGACTGCAAGGATGACCTCATAATCATCCGCATCAACATTTTGTCTTGTTTTGCTGCTTGGATCATAACATAATAAGAAAGCCGCCTCTCGTGTCGCACCTTTAAACTTTTACACCTGCAGGTACTATTTCAGCTAACTAGAAGACTCTTTCATATCATTGCTCTATATCTGAATAAACACAGACTTTTGTGTACTGTACCCGTGTTCTTCCTAACTCCCTCCTGAGATGGTCGGCAGACGAACTCTCAACGCGTTTGGAGATGGTAGCGCCAAGGGAAAGAAGGACGCGAACCCATATAGGCCAAAACCGGTAGCCTTTCGATTCCAGGATGCCAGCAACAAGGCTCTGGAAGATGAGAGGCGGAACCACCTCAAGCACAAACTCATAGATACCGTCAAGGCCGATCACCTGGAGAAGTATCGGAAGAGCGAGGACGAGGTACAACGCCCCATTTTCAATGCCTGCTGTCTATACTGCAGGTGGCTTCCTATTGATAGGTGTTTGCAATTACTAACTTATGCCATCTAGATCAAAAGTTTACCCAACAAGAAAGTACAGAAGTTCTATCATGCCCAAAATGAAGCTCTAAACGACTGGCTGGAGATCGATTCGGTCGTCCGCTATGTAGCCGACGACATCTTTGAATCGTTTGATCCAGACAGGGATCACGACGGTATACTTGAGCACGGTGGTACGTTACAGGCTCAAGGCGAGGATATCGAGGCTTTCCTTCCAATGAAGGAGCGGGAGAGCCGGAGGAAGTCTGAAAGGTCGGCCAGGAGGGCCATCAATGTTCGCCAAACCCATCCCTTGATACTAATCGACAATCTACTCATGTACTGAACTCTTGCCAGATTAATGTAATAGCGAATGTTCTGTTGCTTGCTGCGAAGGTGACAGCATGTTTCTTCTCCTCTTCCCTCTCCCTTATCGCCTCCACAGTCGACTCAGCTCTGGATCTGCTCTGCACACTCATTATCTGGTCCACCAACCGTCTCGTCCAATGGCGTCTCAGAGCCCTCCAGAGACGCTTCCCCGTCGGTCGCCGCCGTCTCGAGCCATTGGGAATTTTAGTATTCTCAATCTTCATGATCATCTCATTCGCCCAGATCTTGGAGGAGTCCATCGGAAAACTCGTCCCATCTGGCGATCACACAACCGTCGACCTCGGTGTACTAGCCATAGCCGCCATGGCCGCGACGATCGTGATCAAGGGCACCATCTGGTTCGGCTGCATCCGCGTCAAGACCACGCAGGTACAAGCACTAGCGCAGGACTGCAAGACGGACGTCTACTTCAACACCCTATCGCTGCTATTCCCCCTCATCGGGAAGGCCCTGGACGTCTGGTGGCTGGATCCGCTTGGCGCTGCCATCCTGTCCGTATTTATCATCTGGGACTGGGCTGGCACCGCATTCGAGAACGTCACGCGGCTGAGCGGCTCTATGGTCGACGACCGGCTGTTCCGGAAGGTTACTTTCCTGATGTGGCGCTTCTCCCCCATCGTGGAGGGGTTCAAGAGCATCAAGGCATATCATGCGGGAGATGGGGTCTGGGTCGAGGTTGACATACTGCTGGATCCGTATACGCCACTTATGAAGTCGCATGATATAGCCGAGACGCTACAGTATTGTCTTGAGGGCCTGCCCGAGGTTGACCGGGCATTTGTCACCACTGATTACACGGATTCGGGACCAAGTGGACACAGTTCCACTATCAACTGAGGGAGCGTACGGGATGCAAAGATGTGTGGAGAGTCATCACATCATGCGAATGTAATATTTCTGGATTTTATGTTGCGGAGCACTAAGGATGCGGCTTCGAAATAATTACTCCAAGGCTTTCACAACTACGGCTAGTAGAATCCGCCACTCGTCCTAGCACGCTGGCTGGAACCACTCCAGCCTGAACAAATCGAACTTTGTGTCATTGGCTGAGATTTGTGTACCCTGGTCGGGGAATAGTAACTGTATTCATTGACTGAATAGTAATCATTTTTAATCAGAAGACAATGGATAAGACAATTTTCTGTAGTTCAATAACTCCCAGCACGAAAGAGGTAATCATCATAGATCATGAAAATATGGGATAGTATGAAAAGAAATAGTAAAAGAAAAGGGGGGGGGGCGAAGAGAAACAGATATTAGAGATTACATCAATCCCACCAAATATCCCGATCACTGCACGTCGCAAAGCTCATGCATTACTCAATCTGCTCAGACACCAGAGTCGTCCTGCGGGTAAACCTGGTTGAAGGCACGCCAAGTAGTACAAGTATTGTCTATCGCCGCCTGGGCTGCCGAGTGTATACTAGCAGAGATCACACTCTCGCCTTCCACGAACTCCAATGAGAAGCCTTCGGACGCATGCCCTACAGGAACAGAAACACCAGTCAGTCATTCTTGTGGAACAAAGTATCATAAAGTCGAGAATCACGTACATGCAATGTGGCAGTGTGTCAACCAAGTCCCAGGATTGTCCAGCTTGAAAGCTAGAGCAAGGTAGCCGTTCCCAGGAAGTGACGCAACGTCACGACGAGGAGGGTTTGTGGTGGTAAAATTGGGTTTGGCCGCGTCGAATACCCCCGTGCCTTGTGCCACAACCCAAAAGTCGTGCCCGTGGAGGTGGATGGGGTGGAAGAGACCAAGGCCTGTTTCGTCTTGGATCAGGAGCACAGCCCATTCATCCGTGCTGTTTAAAGAAGACTTCTTCTGAAGCAAGGGTGTTAGCCCCCGAAAAGTAAAACATAGGATTTTGGGATGGGCGGTATGGTATGTAAAGGATCGAATCCCACTTACATCCACAGCCACCATATTATACTCTGTCGGGAAGATGTCAGCCCCCCTGAGCACCTCCCTAAGCGTCGGGAGACTCCAGTCTATCAGGAGACTGCTATCATTCAGCGTCCACTTGAAGTAAGTATCAAACTTGAAGCCCAACTCCTCATCCGCCATGTTAGTCACCCGGCCGACATCCAGTGCCAAGTGTGGCACGAGGCTCTCATACGGCTCGTCCCCACACGTCGCCGTTGTCGTAACCGTGCTTGATGAAGTGGGATCCGCAGTGCTGCTGTTATCGTACCGGACGATGCCAGTCATGCCATCAGGGTTGAGGTTCATCGCACAGGCTGAGATCCACCCGGCGCGCAGCCAGTAGTTACCCGGCGCGGCGTTGGCCTCGACAATGACATCGTATCGCTGGCCCATGGTGACCAGGACACTTTCCGTGGTGTACGGCACAATAGGCACCAGGTCATTAGCGATGACAATTAACGAGTGCCCGTCGATACTAAACTGGAAATGACCCTCGGTAGCAGCATTGACGATCCGAATCAGGTACTTCTTCCCGGACTCGAACACAGCCTCGTACTTGGCCCCGACGATACCCTCACAGCCGTCATCAGCGTCGGTGCAGTTGTACGTGTTGGTGCCATTGATGAGACCACTCTCGAGTGTGGGAGCCGCGCCCTGCTTCGCCGTATCCCACAGCGTGAAGATTGGCGTGTGGCTCCAGTCAGACAGGAACAGCTCGCCGAGGTCCTCGTCGTAGTCGGCCGTGGCGGGTCCGTTAAGGATCAGGGGGCCGAAGAGGCCCTCGCCGTACTGCAGGCTCAGGTGGGAGTGGTACCAGGAAGTCCCGTATTGCGTTGCGCGGAAGGAGTAGGTGAGTGACTCCCCGGGGGCGATCGGACACTGGGTGATTCCAGGAACACCGTCCATGTGGACGGTGTTGAGTTGACGCAGGCCGTGCCAGTGGATGGAGGTGCCGTTGTCCTTCAGGTTGTTGGTTAAGTGGATGACGAGGTTGTCTCCCCAGTCGGCCTGAAAGTTACTCGTGTGAGTACAACGTGCATTGTGACTTGTCTGGGAGGAAAGTTGGTTTACTTACAGTGATAAGGGGTCCGGGAACGGTGCCGTTGAACGTCATACATGTTGTGGGATAGCCATCAGGAGCACAGTCACTTTGTTCGACTGATAGCCAGTACTCCCTAGTGACGTTCGTCGAAGGTGTCTCCTCATAGTAGTTGGTGTCAATGTTATAAGCACCCCAACAAATGCGTGAGGTAGCAGTGTTCGAGCAGTTCGACTGCCTGGGCTTCAGATTGGAGGCGGTATCTCGGAGTGAGGGCACCGAGTATGCTATGGCGCACGAAGAAAGAGCAAGGAATGAACTGAATATTCTGGTCATCTTCATGGAGCCAAGGGTAGAAGTGACGGATTGTAAGGAGTATACAGAGGGGTTGGTCTTGATGATTCTGATGGATTGATGCTCAACTACATGGTGATCGATTCCAACCTTTATAAATTTGCAAGCATATAACCTATAACCCAGACTTCGGTTGTCTTCAGGGTCAAAACGGTGATGGATCGGTCAGACGACTAAGAGACGGCGCAGTAGTTCCCTTGAGTGCCCATGGTGACGATGCGCATGGTCCATAGGTCAGGGCAACCACATCGTCCACCAGAAGATGCATCTTCATCGTCGTAATTGACATCCAACTCGTCGAGGGTGTGGTCTGGGTCGCACTATAGTTGGTTCTTCATTCAATATCACATTCTCCATCACGATCCTAATGCTAAACGTAGCAACCCCGAGATGTCTGGTGACAATAGAAGACTCGTCGAGACGAGTCTGGAACTTTGGACAACGGACTATGTGACGCTCCCCGCCTTGTCATACACTCGGTAGCTCATGGATTGTCAGACCGTGTAGATAAGGAATATTATTTTCGTTTTGCTTTTGGCGGCTGAGGGTGTCGAGACGGGAATCCCATGGCGGCGCGGCTCGCGTCAAAGAAGCCCGGAATTACCCCAGAATGGTATATCTATGGGTAGATATGAGAGGACTTGTCAGAATGACGATAATGCATAGGTCAATAGTGCGTTTTCCAGACCGCACGTGTACATATGGACGCGATCTGCCAGAACCTACGCCCGCTGTTACATGCATGAGGGCCAGATTTCTGATGCAGACCTCAATGACTGAGTACAAATTTTGTAGATCCTGCTCGAATGAACTTGTTGTCATGTCACGGGGATGTACTCCGTATCTGGTAATGAATGGTAAAAGGCTTCAATGCCCCAGAATAACCAGCAAATAGTTCACGGCACACAAGTCGAAGCAACAGTGTCAGGGCTTGAAGCTCTGCCTCTCGCCAATCAGGTCTGTATATCCAGTGCTTCTTGATCGGGGTTCATTAGGGCAATACAGAGGCCCGGAACCGATGAAATTAGGTTGCAAAACTATTATGCTATGGGACTTATACTGACCAAGAATGCTCAAGTGGGTGGCGTAGCCTCTCAATTCGGAACTCTTACCGTCGTGGAGCTAGTGAATGGCCACTCGGCAGTCTCACCGCAAAAGGGCCTTCTGGGATCTAGGAAATCATACTGCACTATGATGCTGAGCTACCCACGCCCCTAGGCTATTGGCTAAGTATCTACTCCTTCTGCTGTGTAGTTGAGGCCCAACTTCGTGTATGCTGTGGTGGCCCAAGTACTCAGTCCCTTACTGGCTGGCGCTTGAAGCGACAACGTGTGCCTTGTTTCTTCCAACAGTCATTTCACAGGCGACGTTATCACCCCTTGCTTTCATTTAGGGCTACTATGTGCCGAGTATCCGAGCTAGCCTCTTTGGCATTATAATCAATGCACATATAGGGCCGGTATAATTTATAGCCGGATACATAACTGGCTTTCATTTTGTTACTTGAGGCTCAACGCGAGGTAGATATCTTATATCTACAGCGGCGTAATCCCGGGAGTACCAATTTATGTAGTGTATGTGTATTTCCTGAGAAACACCTTCCTCACATAGATGACTGAAGGCAAATAAACTGTGTGATCCGATCCAAGTCGCGGAGCACTCGTCCTAGTACATACACATGGGACTATCGAAATGATCTAAACATACTATTGAGACTACTAAAATCAGTCACTTCTTTCGAGCAGGGCAATGGGACCAATGTTGATGGTAGGCCAAACCTGGATATTCAAGTGTGGTGGTAGTTTGGTCGATCATGCAACGAGTCTTAGACCAAAGAAGTGACTCTTGCGGTGACCGGCAGCCTCCAACGTTAAAACCTCCATAGATCTTTGAATGGCCCCAATAGAGGACTATGGAACCGAAGACCGTCCGAGGTGATTGGATGTATAAGCCGCGCCTCACATCACGGGTGCCGAGAGTGTATACGACCATCGCCAAGCTGGATCTCGGAGCGTGCCGATGGTGTACAGCACTTAGGCAATGATTACAGCCGATATCCCGTCTTAACAATGGTCGGCCACCCACCTAGTTGGCACCGTGCTTAATAGATCAAGATTGACTCCATACACGGCCCGATAGGAGCTTGAAACCAGCAAATCCGCCCTCTCTGCATGCATCTACACCGTTGAGGTGGGTGGCATGGCATCGAGCTTACGCGTCGCCCACACACTCATCGTCTGAGCCGCAAGGGTACATATGCATGCTACAACAATGTTCATGTTGCTGTGACGAAATGGCCATTGCCCTGCTTCCCAAGTCACCGCCTCCACTTCGTGCAAGACTGCTGTGGCCGTGCATTTGCATAGGTGGCCGGAAGCCGTACCCAGCCCCTGACCTTCGAACCTCTGAAGACGGGCCTATCCACAATACCTTGGCAAACTCTGATAACACTTTAGGAGCCTGGCGCTATGAACATTGAAGTTTTCCTCCATTGCAGGTCTTGGGGCCCTGGAGACCTCTCTTAAGTATTGAGAAGTCTAAACGTATATGAAGGATATTCTGAATCCTGGAAGCCAGCCGCCCTTGAGTGACTGGCGGTAGGTCTGACTGTTAGGGTTGTAATTAAGATGAGTTTCGGCAAGTATACTTCGTTGGTGCGCATGTGCGGTGGCCGGATCTTTCACAAGCTGATATTACAGCTCCCTGAGCAAGTTGAGGATTTGGAAGACTATGTTTGGCGGTTACTCTCTCTTGCCTGAACCATGTTCCTTGTTGGGTGATGGCCAGCCAATCGATGATGATCTACAGAGTGCACGATAGCGTTCCCGGAACAGGGTGCATGGTGCAACACTACATCTGCATGACATCCTACGTCCGTTTCCACCCGAGCACTACGTAGGTAGGAATGTCTCTACAGCGCTACGGATCGATGATGATAGTGAATATTTAGCCAGTGGCTGAAGGTCTTTTAGGGCTTCCTTGTGTTAGTCGTCAAGGCCAAGAAATGCCAACACAGATTCCCGCCTCACAACGCGCATAGAAGCAGACAATAGCAGACAATAGCCATGCTCCATTGCGTATCTCGGTTGAGCATACCCCGATAGTTCTCGAGATCCCATCAGATATCTTTGAGCGCTATGGTGTACCAGGTCCTCTTCTGCAATACATTCACACGTCTTAGTTGCTTGTGTAGGATTGTACTGGGTTCCTCGGTATGTGGCGTATGACCCCGGAACGACTTAGGTCTCATATATCTCTTCGCGTATGCGAGAGTTCGTTCGAAGATACATGCTGGTGAAGTCGAAGTGCCGATCCTTTCGTTCCGAAGACCGAGTTCCCTGGTGCCCAACACGTGGCTGTGTGCAGCACATCAATGGTACGAAAGGCCAGGGGTGATGGAGAGTACATAAGGGTATGTACCGGAATACCGTAATGATGGAATTTGGATGTCTCAAGGCTCTCACACTTGGAAAGAGTCTTAGATCAAGCTGTCTAAGAGCCAGAGTGTTATTCCCGGGCTCAGTCCGATTTATTTCATCACAGCTTGTCCTGTTGTGAGGGGGAGGGTGGTTGCCCAGGTGGATATATCACCAAATACATTTGTTCAGACAGTAGTTTCACATTGCGCTTTGAAGTTTTCACTCCGATCTAACCTATGCCAGCTTGAGAGAAACCTCGACGTCTCTCGCCTTAACGGTTGCCAAGACTGAACGTCCACGGGTTCAATCGCAATTTTTTCCAGTTTATACTTAGCCCGGATAATTGACTCCGAATTCAAGTTACATCCCGCGTGTGCTCCGGAACGCCACCTTCCCACATTTCCGTAGCTCTCCCCATGCATTTGTATAGCCTACGGTGGACAAGCGATGGGTTGGTGGTGCAACACCAGTTCCTCGACATGTCAGAGCACATTGTTGTGCCAAGATGTTGAGGCTGCTTCCCATTTCCAACATCAGGCTTAGTCCAGTATACCTAAGAACATCCATGGATGGTAGCATATATCACGTGAGATATCCTAATAGGGGGTATTAATTTCGGTAGTAAGAAAATGTTACCTAACAAAACTATAACGATTTCGAGCAGGGCATATCAAATACAGCAACTTAACTATTATCATATGCTATTTTATGATAAGCGCAAGGAACGCCCTTATATAGACGAGAACACTCGAACTCTATGATAGTAGGCCTAGTTAGGCGACAAATATCCTGCAAAACTTAGTTATACCTAGGTAATGAAAGAGGCTATATTAACCCTCATGATCCTTTTTGTCAAACCAAATTCGCTAGTCCTGGGCGATAAAACTGTCAAAATAGAAAAAAAGGCGGTCCGCAGATGGCTTAGACTCCGTTCATATACAGAACTCAAAGAGCAGGTTTAGGGCCTAGGATGAACAGGTTTCTTTCCGGCTCCCCCTTCCCATCTCGTTTTGTCTCGATATATCCTTCTTTCCCAATCTGTTCCTCAAATGTGGATGAAAGTTGCTGCAACGTCCGTTGGTCGCCGTGGTTTGCAATGAATCGATGGTCGGTAGACTTGAGTCGGCCGATTATGAAGGCCGCTGCTGGTTTCCCATCTCGACCGAATTCCACCGTATAGGTTTCGATTGTTGCGTTTCCCTCTGCGAATACTTCAACCGGCGGTGATTCCCCAACAACAGTAGAAGAAGTGAAACGGCTGTCTGGATACCGAGACGCAGAGTTTGGGCGTGAAGACAAACATAGAACATGCTGGTACATTATCACACCGCCGTTGGCAAGGACAAGACCATTCTTCACCTTCCCGCTCCTAATCTGTCGAGACATCTCGGTGATTGCGTGCATGGAATAATTATTGCCCGCACCACCAAAGGAAGTCAGACCCCCTAGGAGAGTAAGAGGCTTGGGCGATTCGAGGATCGGGAGGCCGAGATGAGTGCAGGCCAGTTTTGGCACGATGGGGAAGCACCTATCATAGGTGAATAAGATCACAGAGAAAACCAGGCCAGGGGCGACGAAACTTACGAGTACAAGTCCAGAGCATCTACATCATCTATCTTCAGACCCGAACATGCGAGACCCTCGTCTAATGCAGCCGATATTGCCTCACTGTGATGGAAGTTGGGACGCTCCCAGAAGTTCTCATTCTCCTGCTTTCCAGAGCCACCGCGAAGGTATACCCATTTCTCCTTAGGTACTCCCAAATCACTGGCATTCTGGGCCGACGTCAATATCACCGCCGCAGCGAGGTTGACGGTATTGAAGGCGTTCATCAGAAGTGGGTCTGCACCTCAAATCAGTAACGTCTTAGATGCCCACTCCACCAATCATCACGACATACAGGGCAAGCAGATCAATCGGTTCCTCCTGGAAACGGTCCCAATGTCCTCCTTACTCGCAGGCGGGTTCCCATAGTTCCAGGAAGTTTGGTTCCGTGAAGCGACTTTTGCAAACTCCGCGTACAAAGCTGCCGATTCGTCGTTGTTCTCTTGGAGGGTTTGCGCACGGTGTGCTCGGAAGGCATTCTCGTAGAGAGGATAGACGTGTATAGGGGCACCGATGGAGTGTAGACCGCCAATATTGTCACCCAAGTCTGCCGTTGTGGGTGAATACACGTTGTCTACCGACGTTGCAGGCGTGGTCCAACCGGGAGTCCCCGTATGGCCAGACTTCGCACATGCCGCCACTATTCTCACAACATGACCTTCAGACATTGCCTTAAACACGTATTTGCCCTCGCAGTCGGTATGAAGAACAGGGAGCCAACTCACAAGATGCCAAAGCCTCGCTTCCAGTGACAACAGCGACCTTTGTCTCTCCCCTCGCTATCCTCCCTGCCGCCTCATCTACCAGTTTGGCCGGCTGGTTTCCTCCATTTTCTGTATACCGAGTCCACTTGGGCCTCGTTGAAAGTCCCAGCTTTTGGGCCAGGAGACCGGGCAAATCAGCGTATGGCCACGTCCAAGTCCTCACCACATCTATGCTGTCGACTTGTGCCATCAGTTCCTGTTTGGAAACTTGAGAGTCGTCTATGGCTTTTGATATGGCCTCGAACATGAGGGTGGCAGGCTCCTTATGCTCGGGTGTCTTGTTCTTGATGTCGGCTATGGCGATGATCACCGGCGTGTGGAGGGACATGTTGAAATGATTCTGGCGAGGTCTGGATCCGTGTTACAGGGGAAAGGTTAAATCCGACAATGAAAGAAGACTTCGGGTATGCTCAGAAGATGTCGTCGTGAGAACAGGGCATTTTGAAAGTGAAACTTATTTATATGGCGATTATTGAGTTGAGGAGTAGTTGCGGAGATGTCATCGTCAGGGTTAACGAAACGGGGGTTGTGGTTTGGGGGGGGGGCAGAATGCATCAGAACCCTGAGGTGTGCTGCAAACATTGGAGCAGCTGTTCATGCAGCGTAACGACATGGCCACTCTGGACAGAATCACTTCATAACGGAGTATCATAAATAGCAACCCCAGTGATCTTCCGCTAAATATCTACTTAGTATTGACGAGAAGACCTGCACGGCCGAAACCACGGACAGCAAACTTCGACACATCCAAGTCCCTGATTCCCTGGGGTGAGGATCAAAACAATTGCAGAGAGGTTGAGAAGGTTGCATTCTTTGACACTGAAGAACAAGGTGTTTCTGATTTATGATGACTCAGGTAAACTACTATGAGATCAGTACCCAGTGTCATTCAATGCCTCGATCCTGTGCCGCTGAATTTCTGCAAGTTCAGTCGAGGGAGGTTGTGTGGTGTGGCCGAGTCAGCCCCGCCCCACCACATCCATTGTGCCCATATAAGCAGCCCGTAACTACCCACAGACATGGAACAAGGCCTCACACCTATCGGATATGGTGTAATGGTTAACATCGGTGACTCTCATCTGAGCTCTTACGAGCTCTTGAGCGCTCACCAGCTCGGGGTTCGATTCCCCGTATCCGAGGCACAATTCTTCCTTTTTTGCATTTCTGTCGGAATCACTTTCTCTTTCCATACTCTTCATTTTTACTCCAGCCATTTCCATATTTTTCCCTTCCACCTTTTTTCTTTTTGGGAGAGATTGATAACTGCCTGCAGACCTCGCGAACAATAGACACTAGTAATGCTTGTCAGTTGTACTCAATCTCCATCGTCACAGTAAGTGTATTTATTGTCAGGCTGCTCTTCGTATTATTTGTCTAGACACGCAAAAAGTTCTGTGTAGCTTGAGAACCCAGTAATGGATGGCTCCGGTACACCAAAGACCTGCGCAGACGTCTCTCTGATTACATGAGTGAAATTCCAGGTTATGGGCTTCCTTTTCCAAGGGTCCTCCGAACGTCCATCGACAATCAACAGCTCATTGTGTAACTCCAAGGTGTGCCGTTGGCATCCCACACCAGCATTTCCTTTTCTCGTACGAATTACAAACAAACCCATATTCCACCTGTGTGTAAATCAGTCATCCGTGCGATCATGTATGGAGTACCAAAGGGATTACCACAATATGCCGTCGCACCTTGAGCCGAGCCCTTGCAAGTATCAAGCCAAAGAAGTCCCAAGCCCACCCCTCCCCCCAACATCTTCCCAACGAGAAACTAGCCATACATACTCTGACATCCACTCCTCAATGACAAAAACCCCCAATAAGTGACTAGAAAGTCCAACCATCATCATCGTCTCCAGATGCGACGGAAGACCTCTGCTTCTTCCCAGCAGCCTCCTTGTACGACGATCTAACACCCAGAACCAGCTCGTCCGAGTAGGAGTTTGGGTTGTCCGCGCGCCTAGGGGCAGCAGCAGCTGATGCGGATGGCTCTCCGAGAACGACGTACTCATCGCGATCGGCGTTGATCGATTCGTGGGGACCACCGTACCTGGGTAGACGGGAGGGAATCGTGTTCGCAACGACATAGCCATCATTTTCTTCCACAGACCCGACGAGCCGCTCACGTTTCTCGGGTGACTCCTTCTGCATGGTCTCATCCGCGATACCGTCATGCATGTCTTCGAGCGATCTCTTCCGAGACGGACTGGGGCTGAAATCCAGAGTCGCGCTGCGTGACCGTGAACCCGAGTCCTCGAAGTTCTGTGAAGCTTGGGCAACAGGTGAGTTTCTGGGGTGGGGTGAATCGCGAGGCGATGCGATGCTCATACGTTCCACGAGTGGTGCAAAATGACGACTAACGGGCGAGTCTTGACCGCCATCATCCTCATCGCTGCTGTCCCGGAGGTCGACAACGATCGGCTGTAACCTGCGGCGCGGGGCTGGCGGCGCCGCAGGTCGACCCGCAATGTTCATAGCATCCTTGCTCTGCTGTAGTGCGAACTCGAGAGCCTCGTCTTCGTCGAAGTCCCCATTGTAGCGGTCCAGCTGGGGTCTGACGTCGCGCTGCACCTCACGGTTCATACGACGACGAGAAGAAGAAGGCCCCGGGCGGGGTGCAGGCTGGACCCCATCGGTACGCTCGAGGTGGCGTATAAGGGGCTCGAGAAACACCTTCGCAACACACGGGGGGAAAGCGTTGCCGATCTGCTTTCTTATCTCCGTAGTGGTCCCCTCGAAACGGTGCACCACGGGGAAGCCCTGCAGACAGGCGAGCTCGCGCAGGGTATACCACCGCGTCCCGCTGTAATGCTGGTGTGTGTTTGTCCCGCCGCAGACAATCGTCTCTGGCAGAGGGGCGTTCCCGTCCCTCGGTGGCTTGTTGGCAGGGCGTGCGTGTCTTATGTCGTGTAGGTCGGTGTTGGGCCGCAGACGGTCGATCGCTTGCCTCTCCGTGACTAGAGGCTTTTTACCATGGGTTCGAGCTCCGTGGGGCGGGGGCAGCCAGGGAGGGAGCTTTTCTCCTGGGCAGGCTCCGAAGATGACCAAGCGGTTCCGTTTCGATGGTGAACTGTACTCGGGAAAAGATACAAGTCGCCTATCGGAAGAGAATGAAGATGTTAGTACTAAACAATAAAATCATCAAGGTACCGAAAAACCAACCATTGTATAGAGTATCCATGAACAGTAAAGGCATTGATCAGAGTGTTGAAGTATTGAGCGTGCCTCTGATGTGTTAAGCCGAAAGTTTCTTCCAGCATGAAGAGTCGGGGTCGGAGTTTGTTGATCAGGTTAAAGCAGGAAAGAAGGGTATCTGAATTGGCTTGGTTGTTTCTTCCTCCCCATATATAGGCAAGAGGAGAGAAGGATTGACACGGAGGGGAGAGATGGAGTATGTCGATACTTTGGGATCGATAACTCACGCTCTCGTCGTTGATAAAGCTTGTAATATCTTGCTCGTGTAGCTGGACATTCGAAAAGTTGCGCCTATAGCTCTTGCAAGCAACATGGCACTGGTCCACTGCGACCTTGAGCTGAGAGGAGTAAGCAGGCTGTAGCACGTAAAGCCAATGGATAAGAACTTACATCCAAGCCCGCCATAGCGGCTCCTCGGGAGACGCCACCAGCACCGCAAAACATGTCCCCAAACGTATACGTGGAGTGCCCGGGAGTGCTCCTGTTTGGACCGCGCCAGGATTCTCGAAGCTCTTTGTCCGGGATCTTGTCTCGCCGCTTCTCAATCTCATCTTCGGCAAGTCGGGTCAAGGAGCCTCCGAAGGATCTACCAGCCTTGCGTTTCGCGGCGTCCCTGTACTCTGTCCGCATTTTCCAGCGGCAAGTGAGAGGAGCGAACTCCTCGATCTTCTGCGGCGTATTGTATGCAGCGTCAAAACGGGGCTTGCCGTCCCTGGGAAAGAGCTTATTCGTCTTGATGAGGGCGCGGGTTTTCTTGATTTGCTCTGGTCGAATCTCGACCAGGGCTTGGTCTTCGTCTGGTCGCTTATCGTCCTCGTCGATCTCAATGATCTGACAGACTTCGTTTCTCTTATTCTCCAGGCGGCCATGAAGTTGGCGAGTTCTTGCGTATGGAAGGCCACGGATGATGATATCTTGGTCATTATGTTTGCTGACCCAGATGGACTTTATCTCAACAAATTGCGCCCCAACCGGACTGCGAGTGTTGTCATCCTGACCACTCCACATAAGACAGATTCCCAGAGGCTCATGTAGCTCCAGAAAATGGCTGGTCTTTAGCTGGAAACCATAGGCTGCCACGGTCGAAACCGATCGATGGGTGCTATGTAGTCGCGAGTTTCGCTGCGGCCTGGCTTGGCTGCGGGGGCGTTGATTTTGTTCCTGGACCCGAGAAATATCGAATTCGTCTTCCTGAAACTCGTTCTCATAGCTATATTCGTCTGGATCATCCTCGTCGATGTCGTATATGGGATGAGCGATTCGAGCTCGCTCCATCGCTCGTCGAACGTTGTTCCTCAGATCCGAAAGCTGCTGGGGAGCATTTTCTTCGTCATCGTCGTCGAGTAAGGCGATAGGACGACCTGGCGAGCCGTGTAATGGTGGCATTATGTTTTCGGTGCAGGTGGGGGACTCAGAAGACTGAAGGGTGAGAGATGCTTCGTTTGCCCAGGTGGCGTCCTGAAAATAAGTAGATGGTTTGTTAGCAAAGCTCAGCCAGCCAGCTCAGGTCATCAAGCCAGCAAGGATAGCGTGCCATGAGTTCCCTCAAATGGATACTTACTCGTGTCAGCTGCTTTCGAAGAGGAAAGATGGAAAGTGATTGATGGCGGTAAGGTGAATACCCTCGTGGGATTCAAACGGTGATGAATGCCCGGGTGACAAACGAAATTGCATAGACTGCTTTTCACTTCCACTACGTGACGTTAGGAAGGAGCAGCGGCCGCGAGTCAATGTTTTCTGTTCTCGAGATGTCAAAAAGGTGACTTTTGAGCATAAAGTATGGATGATGGTTGTAGTGAGATCAGAAAGGTAGCAGGGGAAAGGCCTCGGAGCTCAAAGACGGGAAGCTCGCCGGCCGAGAGACGTCTCCTGCTTGGTCGGAGGCGTATCTTTCAGTTATTCGAAATCGAGAGATGTGTAAGCAGAACAGAAGGGAAGATTTGGGGGTTTGTAGAGAGAGGAAAGAGAGAGATGTGGTGGGCGCCAGTCCTGTCCTGGGACATGAAAAAGACCATAAAGGTGTCGTTACGCGACACAGAACGCGTGAGGCCCTTAGGAGTGCGCGTCTTACCAAACCAGACAATGTTGATCATTAATTTGCATGGCAACTTTATATACTGTAGCCTAAATACGGAGCTCATGATGGAGCCTTCTAAATACGGTATGTAGTATCGCTCAACCACACACCTCCTTGATTATATCATTAAGCAAAAGGCACACACATATATCGCTGCCATGATGCCTTGCAATGCTTCAACATACTGAGGCCCTGCGAAAGAAGGCCTCCATGCCCTCTCAAAGACCATCAACGCCGTCCACTCCCGTTACTCCCCTCTCCTCCTCCTCCAGTATATCAGCCAACCGTTCCCTCACCCTTGTATCCTTCTCCATCTCCTGCCACAGACCCAGGTCCCAATCCTCCAAATTCCCATCCATCCAGTCCTCCCGCTCTACTTTTCTCCATCTTTTAACGCGCTGGAACCGACCTCGGCCCCACCGCCACAGGCCCAGGATCGTCATGGTGCGCTTGGCCATCTTGAAGCCCAGCTCGATGACGAAGAGGGTGAATATCACGAGAATGAGGGTGAGCCACCACCCCAGGTCCTTGCCGAAGGCGTGGAAGAAGCCACCTCGGACGTCGTACGGGCTTATCTGGGGTGCATACGATCCGGCCAGGAACGACTGCCAGGCCCACCAACCTGCAATGGTTATAAAGAAGGCGAACAGGATGACGGGTGACTTGTGGTGTGTCTCGATGATCCTGTATACCACATGTCGGTCAGTCACTCGTTCCGACCTAGCGCTTGCTGTCACTTCCTCAGTCAGGGTTCACTTACAGCAACTTCAGGTTCGTCCACATGATGCACGCACTGAACACCAGATTGCCAAGAGCATACAACCCGCTGTCCCTCATCTCTCCCGCCTGTCCAAAGTACCCATAACCAGCCCAGCACCCATAAAACACCAGAAGGCCCTCCATAGCCGCGCCAACCATCCATCCCAGATAACGCGAGAGGTTCAGCGCCTCGCCCCGCTGACCATACACGTACAGCTCCGGCACGGCGAGCAGGGTCTCGGCGCTGAGGTCCTGCTCCCACACCCCCGGGACGATGACGCAGAGGCTCGTGAACAGGATATTCAGCACCGTCAGGCTCCAGCTCTCGTACAGCGAAGTGCCCGTGTACCCCGTATACCTGGTGAAGACCTCCTGGGGCAGGTAGAAGAACATCTCCTTCCAGAAGGTCCACAGTACGAACTTGGCGGTCCGGACGTAGTTCCACCGGCCGTGGACGAGAAGCAGGCGCTGGAGGAATCGAAACTGGGCTATAGCGTAGTCAGCTACACGCGCAGCTTGGAGACCCTCACGGCCTGAGAGTCCGATGCCGACATGTGCCTCAGCGATCATAGCGAGATCGTTGGCGCCGTCTCCAATGGCGAGTGTGAGGGTCGGCGACGTGACAGGGCGGTTGGAAATAGTCTTGCGGGTGGCCCGCACGATAAAGGCTTTCTGGGCCGGGGACGCACGGCAGCAGATGACGCTGTCGATATGGGGGATCATGGTGAAGAGCAGGTCCTTGAGTTGCGAATTGGCAGGCTGGTTCTCGATGCAGCCGAGTGTAGCGCCGTCGATGACAACAACTGTGTGGTTGTGAGAAGTGGAGTCGCCAGCACCGTTAATGTTCATGTCATCGATAGCTTCCAGCATCTGTGCCTCAAGGTCGCCCGCGTCAGCGTCAAGAATATACATCTCTGATTCCGGGAGACAGATCCGCGCTGAGTGAGCGATATTGATAGCAGTCTCGCGTTTGTCGCCAGTAAGCATCCAGATTTTGATATTGGCCCGACGTAGCTTGTCAATCGTCTCGGGCACCCCCTTTTGCAGTTTGTCTTCGATAGCTGACGCCCCGACGAGGTCGAGATCCTGCTCGATGAGGTCGCCTGCTTCCTCGATCCGAGCCTGTCGGTCGATCAGACTTGTCTCGGCCGCGTGGAAGACTTTCTTCCAGTTTTGGTAGTCTTCTTCGGGGATGAACTTGTGCGCAAAAAGTAGAGTGCGTAAACCTTCCGTGGCGAAGTCATCAAGGAGCTTGAAGGACCGTGTGAAGACTGTCGCGTCATCATTGATAGACGGGTCGTCGAGGAAGGAAAACTTTTCGAGTTGTCGGCCGGCGGCTGATTTTGAGCGTAGCGCCAACGAAGTCGTCACGTCGAGCGAGACACCTCTGGCAAGTGATGGGCGTGAGCGATCCTCCGGGCTGTACACACTGCCAATCTCAAAGGATTTGCTTCTGCTATAGATCGGAGGCCGCAGAGGAGTAGATGGCCCGGATGGCCTACTCAGGCCGATACTCCTGCGAATGGTCAAACTGGGCCGTCCACCGAAACTGTTGCGTGGCTCGTTCTGAAGGCTCTTCCTGTGAAGAGCCCGCTCCATCTCTACACTCTGCCGGACTTCCTCTGCTTTTTGGATCGCAACTTGGGCCATTTTCAGGCGTGGTAGGATCATAGAGTCGGCTCCTTTGGATATAAGCCATATTCTGCTGTCGGGACACCGAAGAATTATTGACATCCTCTTCCGCTTGCTGCTGAACTCGATGATATCGAGTATTTCGTAAACCCGGGTAGCCTCTGAGTCTCCGTTGCAGACCTTCACCGTGACATGATGAGAGGATCGTTGGATCACCGTGTACCCCAGCTCCTGCGCCGCCCTAACGAGTGCCAGCTCGTCAGGCGATGATGCTTGGTATTCGATCTCGCCGTCTCTAACTTCGGGGAGACAGGTATGACAAAGAGCCATTGCGAGGATGTACTGCATAGCCTTCCGTGCAAACATGGAGTTCGGCCTGGCGCGAATGAACTCCATCAAATCCTCTGTTGTAACATCCGGCTGTATATAGCTTGGTCGGCTTGTAGATCGTGATTGTGATGATGAGCGTCGAGGTTTTATTGGGGACTCAAGAGTATTACCTCCAGCGTTAGGCTTCTCCGGTTCAGCAACGATCTGTGGGGTGCCGTGGCCTGTACCGATGGAAGAATCTTGGTATAATCCCTTCATCTCCTGGGTTTTGTCTGCTTTGGCTTTGACAATGTCCATCTCATGCAGCCAGGCCGTTCCAGCAATAGTCATCTTCCTAAACTTCATTACGTTTTCCGTCAACGTGCCCGTCTTGTCGGAGAAGATATACCCGACTTGCCCAAGGTTTTCCAGAATCGTGTTAGTATTACACCTCGCTGGCGTATCCGATGCCTCGTCGTACATTCCCACATCGCCGTTGAGCATGAGCATTTGGCCGATCTTGACAATCTCCAAGCTGACGTACAGCGCCAGTGGTATTACGTTATTAAACATAATAGCGTATCCGATGATGATATCCTCAGGGGGCACATGCTGCCCGCGGACATACCATGCATACCTTTCCATAGTGCGTTGCCACAGCATATAACCGATAGAGCATCCCATCGTCAAACAGATGACATAGAAGACCAAACTAAGAACGACTCGGTTGTACACCGCTTCGAGGGCGGGCCTCTTCGCTCTTGGGTGGTGGTTGGCGTTCATCCGGATTTTACACTCTTCGCCAGTATTAATAACAACCCCAATGGCACAGGGTGTGTTTCGTAGAATACTGCCACGATAGACCACCTCGTTGAGAGTAAGTGGTACCGTCTTGCCGTTCACATCTGCCCGACCATCGAAGTTGTATAGATCCGCATTCGGGTCTTCGACAACGAACTCGGCCTGACAGGCGAGGATTCCTGAGATGCTATCACAACCCTCAAATTCCGGAAGGATGTGTTTGCTTTTTAGGTTCGTTTCGCCGTCCAAGGCCATCGTCTCAATATACGCGAGGCCGTTCTCGCCGTCTGCATGGATCAGGACAAGGTCTGCCGGGATCTCCTCGTCTCTCAAGAGCTTGACGGTATCACCGACCTTGAGATCCTTCCATGCGGCCCTTTTCCACTGGAAGCCATCCACAATCTCAGTGTCCTTGAGCTCGGAATTTTCAGGCTTTTTGGAGTGATAAGGAAGTGATTTGAGCCAATTTTCGAAGTGGGCGTAGGCCCAGGACCAGCCGCCCCGGGCGCTCCCAAGCTCGCCTTCGTGCACTGTTCGCAGAACAGTCACGGGCTGGGCATTCTCGACCTTATCAAGTCGATGACGCTTGTAATCATCGTACCCTTCCTTGAAAATAGTCAGGAGCACAAAGAACAGCAACGGCAGTATGGTGGTGTAGTTTCCAGTCGTGCTTATCCCGGGGATAGTCTGCGGTATTCCTATGCAAAGGAAGTAGAAGTTGCCCAGCCGCGTGAACTGGAAGAGCAACTGCTTGGGAAAGAAGTCAAAGACATTATATCGAGAGGTCCTGATGGCGTTGGAGATGAATGCATGACCGCGGCGCTCATCGATGAGCGGCAGCGTGCTTCCTGGGTTGAGGGAAATTCTGCGTCCGTCTTTAGATGGTGGGAGTTCCTTACGGCGGAGAACAAGCTCGACTATAAGTCTCTGGTAGCATTCCTGGATGAACTGGTGCACCTGCTGTGAATGTGAAGGGCGAGCCGGGGCGGGCGACCCGGCGCCATCCGCATGGCTCGGCTTCTCCTCGATAATTCCGGTGGTGACACTGGCAATACGGTCGTCGCCCTTCGTATCGTCCGTACTGATGGGGCCTTTCATGGCGCGATCCGGATCGCAAGGGTTATCCAGATCATGCTCTCACTCTCCGTAAGCACATGTATCTCCTTTAGTGATGGTTTTTAGCGGTGGTGGTGGTGGTGGTATCGATGACTTTTGTCCGGACGTTGAGCCGGAGTCTCGGTCTCGCGTCAAACTCTGGCAATCTCCGATTCCGAGGTTTCAGTCTGGTGCGGAGCCAATCTCTCGCTGTCCAAGACCGGTCGCACACATCAAACGAACAATAAAAGCAAGTGGCAACGCTGCTGGTCCAAGCAAATTTCACATCACAAGGGAATCATGACATAACGATGAAGAGCGAGATGGAACCAAAACGGATGTCTCACTCAGATTTCAGGCTGTCAGGCTGTCTGGTCACAAAATCAATCCGGGGTGGCATTCTTGGCGTGACGCTCCTTCTAATTTAGGTCAAGCTCAATGCTTCGGCGAGAACCCCCCCTGTAAGAGCCAAGCCCCCCTATCTGGGATATACCCCTAACCCTAGAGACGTCAACCGACACTTGGGAGGGAGCTTCATGGTAAACAAATAACGTGAGAATGTATTGTGCATCAAACGGTTTAACTTTGCTTGCCGCTTGATTTATGCCCATAGGAAAGGGTCGACCAATATAAGTACCCGATTTTGGCAGTTCAGGGCGTGCCCAGGTGTGCCCAGGTGCATATATCTCATCATGTACCTACTTAAGTACCTGGGTAACTCTTCCCCGCAACCTTGGAACCGCATTGGCAACCTTGGAAGTACCTTCGAAAGGGTAAACGACACCGGTAAGCCAAGGAACATTACATATAGATACTAAGTGGAAGACCAAAGTAATACTTATCATGGAGTTAAATTTCTGTATCGAATTATGAAGAACAGTTGGATCTGCTTCCCCCATTCCTGGCGAGTTACCTCGATACTTCGCATCCGTTCTGGCTAACGTGTGGAAGGAAGGCGAAGATACCCTAGGGTAGCAAAAGAAAAAACAAAGGAAACCAACAGAATGGAAACCAAAAAGAGGGGCAACCGATACAAGGTGTAAAAATAATATTACTCCACCGTTGAAAGCCTTACAAACATGTTCTCCTCGACGAAGACATTATAGCATCTTGTGATCCAGGGTTTGGACGGATTCGCAATCTGGAAATCAAAATGGTGTAGCAACTGCCGAGAGACAAATTAGTCTTCCAAGGAGCCCATATCTCGTTGATCTGAGAATTCAATACCTCAAAGAATGTCTTGTACAGCTCCATAAACGCGATGGGCTTTCCGGCACACATCCATCGTCCACTCCCAAACATCATCTCTACCTCTCGTTCCATCTCGGCTCGTTTCTGGTCCGTGGCCTCGAGCCATCTTTCAGGTCGGAACTGACCAGCATCAGGACCAAATGTTTCCGCAGATCTGAGGAGAAAGGGAATGTTCATTGCAACAATAGTTCCGCCCGGTATGAATACCCCTTGCACTGTTTCTCCCTGGGGAGGGACCACCTTCGGGAATGCGCCTGTGGTGCCTGGTCGCATTCGCATTCCCTCGTATACGACGGCCTGAAGTTGACTCGTTCAGCAATTATTGATGACTTATACTCGTATGCCCCAAATAGAGATCACGTACCCGCAGGTATGGTATACCCTTCGCCTCCTCAAATGAGATAGGGTTTGACATGGTGCCACATTTGACGGCCTCTTTGATCACGGTCTTGAGCTTTTGGTAGACGGGTGGACTTGATAGGATGCACAAGAAAGTGATTCGCATCACTGAGGCGGTAGTCTCAGAGCCGGCAACAAGAGCCAGGAGGCCTTCAGCTTCACATTCATCTTGGGTAACGCCGTGCTGTATCCATGATCCCTAGCAATATTCAGCAAGCATGATTAGAGGTCGGGTCTATCGATTGGCGACTTACTAACATATCCTTCCGGGATGACTCCAACTCTGGCTTTTCAAACCGTTCCTTTACAAGGCCCACGACACCCCTTCCCCAATGCATTCAGCTTAGCCATATACCACTTTCGTACTAGACACGTGGACTTACGACATAAGTTTTCCCATACCCTTCTTGTCGGTGACTTTGGGGCCAAACAAACCCAGAAATATCCTGGAGTACATAATGGATCGAAGTGTGGGCCACTCATTCACCAGAGAAACGACAGGCCAAGCGTCTCGCAACTCAGTGAGAAATCCGGTAACGTCCGAGTCGGTCTTCATATGCCCAAATTCCTGACCAAACACAGCACGAGTAATCACATCCATAGTCAGGTAGGAGGACATGTTGGAAAAGTCGAGTAGTGGAGGAACAGGGGTTTCCGGCTTCGGAAGATACTTTGCCCTCAGACTGTCCACCATCGCCAGGACCTGCTCATCGATACTGGGCTCTATCAGGTCGACCTCTCGTCCGCTGATGTTGTAGGCAGTAGCTATCTTCCCCTTTCTTTTGTCGTGTACGACATGATCGGTGATGTTGAACACGTTATCAATGTACGGCTGCCACCTGAATGCAACGTACCAGGGGCTTTTGTTGTAGGTTCCCCGCACTGCAGCGGATTTTCGCAGGAAGTCGGAGTCTGAGGTGAGGATCTGGTTCGGACCAACCCGTACAAGTGAGCCGTATTCTCGTCCTGCTTGTTCGAGTCTCTCGGATAATCTGGTACTAGTTGAAGCACGGATCATCCACAGATTGGATATGGATGCGAGGAAAGGTCCACGTATGTGACGAAGACGATACCACGAGGTGGCCGTTGAGATTGCATACCAGAGAAATATGGCAACCCCGCCAAATATGAGCGGATGATATGACGGTTCGATCAACACAGTGGGATCCATGGATTTCGGTTTTTTTGTGATCCGCTCAAAGCTGTTGTCCGAAGAACTTAATATGGGGTGTACGTAAGTCCGGAGTTGAAATCCCTATAGTCATCGGCAGAGAATGTAGGAATAGGAGTATGATGCCGTGTTGATACTCAGTACAACTAGTTATACTTGTGCTGTGGAGATGGTGATTCACATGTTTTCAGTCTGAAGACGTTGGGTGTCACATTTTGCCATCGGGGCAGAATCGTGAACTTTGGATTGGTCTTGATTCGATATCCCGTACGTCGTACAACACGATGCTACCCAAGTGATCAGCATATTGCATGCAAAAGGTTCGATAACTACTTAGGTAAGTAGGCCTGTTTGCTTGGCACTCATGGTTGCGGGTGCATACTTGGAGAAGATGCTATCCAGGAACAAAAGGGTGTGGGAGGACGGGATAATTAGATCGAAACTATGTTACGAGAGTGTTCACACACGATGCGGGTGAGAACCGAAATCTTCAAGGGTCCCAGGATGCATGTACACGTGATGTGACATGTATAGCACCACCAGTCTCAATCATCATGAACCCGTTGGCTTCACATGATAGATAATTCTTCATCAATACCGTGCTAGCTTTGCCCTTGAATTAGCCTACCATCGATGCATACGTACTTATGTACTCATATCACGCGCCACGTCAGCCCCCTCTACGAAGCTCCAACCCACAACGTCCTTTCTCCTCTCAAGCCAGGTCCAAATCGGGGCAGTCCTTTGGATCAGGATAGAAGACGCCTCCCAATTGCTCAATAGCTTTGCACCGCTCCCCCATAGTATACGCGTTTTGAATTATCGCCGCCCCTGTGTCCAGTGCCCCACGCGATGTTGTTTTCAGTACCCATACCCCTCCCTCAGCTGGCCATCCAACTCGAATGAAGCTATCGTCCGCCTTATCAGCGCGAAACAATGCCCAATTGTAATCCTCCTCGCTTTGCCACCACTTTGCACCCAGCTTGCGCATTCTATCGCAGTGCGCCTCCTGCTCAGCAGATCCATTATTAGGACGTTCCGTGTCTTGAAAGCGGTCAAGTCCCAAGAAGTCCAGTTCAACACCGAGACAAGGGGACAACGAATAAATGCCACCCTCGGAGGGCCATCCATTTACTTCTGCCCCGGGCTCTCTGCCGAACTTGACCCGGAACTCCTTCTCATCTGGTTCGAACACGGTCTTGCGTCTCTCGTTCACGAAATCGTATTGGTCTCCGGAGCTGGTCGTATGTGATTTTGACATCGCGCTTCTTGCTACAACTGTTCTGGGTTGGAGGACATGACGAGTGGATGGGAAGAAGAAGCCGACTCCGAAGACGAGTATGCTTATCAGAAGAAGGCCTGACATTGCTCTCTTGACAAACCTCATTTTTTCCAATGGATATGCCGCTCTAGTTTGACACAGCGGCGTAAGGATGGGGGTCTGAAGCATGCAGTGAATTTTGGTTGTTCTCGGCGGACGTTTGTCACCGTCAGCTGCGAGTTCCTGGATCTCGAACGTTGGAGGATGGAGTGCGGGATTCAACCGCGCAATACCTAAGTACTTAGTAGTCTTTGGAAAAGCTATGGGGTATTAGATCAAGCAGTGTATGTACGTAAGTAGGTTTATGTGGAGTGCTTACCTCCGCCTGGCATTTGATTATGCAATAGTGACTTGTCGGAATAAAACCACTCCACAGGTACTGACTTGATTACCATCGCTACCAAAGGAAAGTCGAACAGCCACCCTATTAACTACACGCGCAGGCGAAGAGTTAGGCTTTTCATTCGCATAATCACACCAAAATCAGGCTATTGAAATCCTGGTATTGATGGAACCTTCCAGGCTCCAAGGTTACATAGACCTAAACTATGTAGACGATACTTATTATCCACCTGGGCAGACCCTCGGGGTTCTATCTGGCCTATGAAGCCCCAGCATGCGATCAGGCAGCTAGAAAGCACCTAGAGCCCGTATGCCTGTTGCCTACAGCTGCTTGCAGGAGTACTGTTTGATAGTGGTCAAGAAATAATGTTGGCATGATAAAACCACAAGGCGTCCTGTGCACCGGAACATGGCCTGTTGTGGGATGGAGCATTCCACATTACATGCCGTCTCTGGACAACCCGGAGGAAAGTCTGTCTATGGGTGTTGACGTTCACTGTGCCGCAAAGATGCGCGAGGCAGTGGATACCCCTCCATGTCTAATGGTACCAGAACACCACACATTGCGATGCTTCTTGACCACCTTACCAGATTAGCAGCTCGAATGATATGGGCCGCGGTACTTTGGCAAGTTTGCAGTAGCCGCCGTGGGGGTCTTGTGTTGCATGCACGGCGGCTTGTGTTGCATGAAGATTGTGTCGCAGTGGGAACTCCTCCGTTGATATGAACATTGAATGGCCAAACGCCACTGGTTTCTACAGGGCATGCTGCCGTCAACTGGTCCAAGCCATCATATATTCATCCAGAAAAGGCAGTCTGACGCGTTAAGACCCATATGTCTCGATGGGTTACCTGAACAGCACCAAGAGCATGGTCGAACGCCATGGTACATACAGGGTTTGGAAGGTGGCCTGGACTACGGAATTCTTCACATATGCTGCTAGAATCCGCCAGTTGAAGCTGCTGACAAGGTCAATGTGGACATGCGAGTTAGCGACGCATCGTCAATACCCCTTACGTCTCTCAAGGATGTCATCCTAGGTATTCAGGTTGGGAAATAGGTATATAAGGTATGGCCACCGGGAGAGAGAGACAACTCGATGAAGGTCCTATTTGATAAGCTTGGGATCCCTTCGTAATTCCACAATACTTATTTTCTTCACGGAGAACGTTGAATACATTTGCAGTTGAACAGCACTGTAGCGATGAACAGCGATGCGACCACCACTGCAAAACCTAATTATTCTGTCCCTCGATATCTGGCATCAGAAGCCACATTGACGACTAGATCTTAATCCTGAATGACAGGAAGACGGTTGGGCATCATATTGTTTGAGAGAATATACACATGTACTTAGGTATGTAGTGCCGTCGAGCAGCTCAGTGCCCAGGGGGCGGGAGGGGGGGGGGAGCGCAGTTAGAGAGCATTGTATATGTCTACATCTGACCAATATATAATAGAAGATGACATGACCTAGACTAAGTGTCATTTCACACTGGAAACAGTTCTTTAATTTTCTTTCCAAAATACGATGGCCTTGAAATTAGTGTTGCACCAGTTGACATAACAGCTACCCTAGATTAATGCTCGGCCGTCTCTGTTCTGGGCCAGGATAGATCGAGTTGGCAATGTAAGATAAAAGCTAACGAGCCGTACCAATGGTATACCATGCAAGTGAGCTGAAGATCAGACCAAGGTAGTTTACATAGGTATAGACAAGATTATATGTAGTACTCACACTTCTGAAAATAAGAGTGTGGTTCACACAGGGCTCCAAGACTGTGCGATTACTGTTTTCACGGTGTTCTGCAAGTCTATTTAGGAGAACACCCTATTTGCACTGCCTCCTTTTCCGTCCAAAAACTTTCAGGCCGAATTTCTAAGGCGACTCACAATAACTCACAGTATCCATGTACGCTGTTGATACTTCAGTGTAGGGTCCCAGTGCATATTAGTCAAGTTTATCTTTTTTTTTAATTTCGCAAGTGTGTTGTGCAAAGTTTAGGTAGATATGCCATCACGGTCTGACATCGAGCAAGTAGCGGCAGACTTGCTCGCTACGAGACATTTGCGTCTTGTCTCCTGCAAGACCTTGCAGTCGCTATGGGCAGGGTACGTACATACCGCGTCCCAAATCGACCTTTAGAAGAAGGCTGAGAATTTTCCATAGATACGGTACAATATGTCGTCTTAAAACAGCCTCCCAGGATGGGAAAACTCCAGATTCTTCACTCATCCTCAAATACATCACGCCGCCTCATTCCAGCTCATCTGACCCGGATGAAGGCCATCTACGCAAGATCCTATCATATCAGATAGAACAGAATTTCTACACGCGCCTCGCCCCCCAAATGCCACCGGAGATCGCAGTAGCATCTTGCCTCGCGAGTATCAACTCCAAGCCAGGGGCTGCCAATGGTTCCGCCGCAGAGGTGAAGACGGCAATGGTCTTGACCGACCTCCGGGAGGCCTTCCCCGTGGCAGGCGAGAAGCGCGGCGCGCTCACGAACACGCAGGTTCGCGCCGCACTGGGATGGCTCGCTGGTTTCCACGGGTTCTGGTGGAAGCGTGCTGGCGAATTTGACCGCAGGAAGTTGATACGTGCCCCTCTGGAACACTTCGGAGAACATGGCGATGCGGTGATCGAGGATGATGAGGAGGACCCCCGTGTTTGGCTGAATGGTGGGTATACTTACCTCGCCACGAGGCAGGGAGAGTATGCGAGCCTTAAAGAGGAGGGCGAAGGTTCCGAGTGGGCTGAAGCGTTGTGCGAGCCTTTTAAAGATCAGGAGCTGACCGTGGCTGAACTCGTCGCACGGGCTTTGGCACCTTCATCCGAGCCTAACGTTATTCGAGGGGACGGAATATCTCGTTATGAGACCCTTATCCATGGTGATGTCAAGTCCGAGAACCTCTTCACGAACGCGGAAGGTGACAAGGTTGCTTTCTACGACTTTCAATATGTCGGCCTGGGTCTCGGGGTTTGTGACCTTGCCAAGCTTTTTACTTGCTCTGTACCGCCTGCCATGCTCGGATACAACAGGTCCTGTGGCCAGGCGATACCCATGCTCAAGGGGGAGGAGGAGCTTCTTCGTTCCTATCTGGATCAACTACAGCGGACTTCCGGTCTGAGCTACGAGTGGGACGTTTTCCTGCGACACTGGGAAACAGCATTGGTTGACTGGCTCAGATTCCAAGCAAGCTGGGGGTTCTGGGGCAACACTGAGTGGCTTGAAGGGAGAGTTAGATCAATCTTGAAAGATGAGGGCTGGAAGATGTGGCTAAAAGCTTCAGCTCGGTAAAGAGGCATATGTGCAAGCTGGGCGAAGCCGGGAGCCATGCCATCTGTCCTCTGGAAATACACAGATGGTCATGAAATCATAAAGCAGTGAAAGAAATGGAGAGGAGCGAAAACCTAACCAAAAAGTTACATTGGACAAGGTCAACACAGAGGATAGAAGGGCAGTAAGAATGCGTGAAACCTGAGTCCAGGGAGGGGGTTGAACGCCTTAGAAGAGGGCTCAGAGAACCAATATAAAACGTAAGCCAGAAACCAGAGTGGGACATCATGGAAATAGTCAAATGATGGAAAGCTACAGACAATTGTGGGTTGTTTCTTGTCGTCTCAAGTCGCTACATGGCCGGGTTACCTTCGAACCAGAAATACCATGTCAAGGATTGCAAGGCATATCAAAAGTAAACGTTCCGTTGGGTCATACAACTTGAATATTTTAACCTGATTACAACCGCGATGCAAAGAACAGCACCCAACCCCATTCAGCTATGGGTGAATACATCATATCCAAGCGCTGCCAACTATCCAAGGATCTCGCCATCAGGCCCCCATTACTGAGCTTCTTGTCCAGCACCCTTCTCAGCACCACCACGACCAGCCTGCCGATCGGCCTTGCGCAACCTCATAGCTTCCAACAAGGCCAACGCAGTCTGCACAAGCTGCACGATGAAGAATGGAATCAGGTTGTACTCCCAGCCCCTGGCGATCTTGTAATGACTATCAATGTCATCGCGATCGCTCCCACTCGCCAAATCCAACTTCAGCAGCGCATTGAACCAGTTCTGCGGAGTCCATTCCTGCAACGGATAAGCCGCGCCGTCAAACCCCTGGGCAACGTCGAGATCGATCCTCTGGCCCTCGTGGGACCTCGTCACGGCGAAAGTATACGCCAGCGCGCCCAGTGTGAGCAGGAGTGCCGGGACATTGAGGACAAGCCACAGGCGATACCAGCCCTTGCTGAAGTAGCCCCCGATGCTCTTGTTGTGATAGCCGGGACGGCCCCGGAGCCAGAGCGCGAGGGTGCCGCAGCACCCGACAATGACAAAGGCCGTGCCGCTGGCGCCGTTGGAGGTGTGGCCCTGGTCCACGAGAATTTTCGCGGGCGTGCCGGAGACGGGGAAGGTCGTGCCGTGGTAGACGACGTCGAAGGTGTGGCTGGCGCGCTTGGCCAGGAAGGCGACGGTTGCGGAGATGAAGGAGAGCTCGATGATGGAAACGACCATCAGGAGGCCAATGAAGACCTTCAGTAAGAGGGATGTTGATGCCATGGTGCCGGATTGTCGGGTAGGGTTGTAGCAGGTGGTTGATCGTTCACTTGCAGGCAGCCAAAATTGTTTCTAAGACCCGGGCTGTGTACAGGCCTCAAAGGCACGACAGCTGGTCTTCTAGGGGGAGGAAGACGTGAGATGGAAACCGCGAGAAATGAAAACCAGACAGCAGCACGTTGGCTCCCGGCCGCGATGGCAACTGTCCTTATAAGACATCCGCCAATGCTCCATTTCTGATATCAGAAGTAAAAAGCCCGGTCCATAAATACCAACAGGCAAAATCCCCATGAAGCTCAATCCTCCATGCAGTAGTGCTGACCAGCCCCCCGGCATTCACCGTTACTTTGGGCTGCTGCGCCAGCTGTATGGTACGGTCAGAGGGCTGACAGCTGACAGGGTGCATTGTTCAGAGCCTCGAGGTCAGAATATGGAGAAGGATGCCAATCCTTCAAAAAGGGAACTCCACCATCTTGCAGATTATCCACTTGGTGTTGCCGAGTCCTGCATGTTGGTAAAATTCTTTTCGGCCTTTGGGTGGGCGCTACGGTAAAGCCATCAGTTGGTTGTTCGGCCGGAGGGCCGAGGCCTTGTCATCTTCGGAACATTGAATGATTATCAAATATCCTTGGTTCCCAAATTCTCGGTGTTGGTACTATTGAATCAGCAGACAGGTGGCGTAAGTGATAAGTCACCCGCAGGATCCGCTCAACCTGTCCTTCAAGCCATAGACCACCTTGATTTTAATAATCCTTCCACGGAATTGTGGAGGCCACATGGTTGTGCATGGCGGCTAAGTCGTGGCTTGTTGACAGACAGTCGAGATCAACACGAGGTGCAAAAGGTGTGGATGCAAGCTGAACTCAAATTCAAGGTGCATCGAATATTATCATCCATCATCACAAGGCTATGTGTCCAACACCATAGCTTAACCCTCCTCAGCATCCATGTTGTCCCGGCCTCTCTTCCCATTTTGCGAGCGATGACGGCCTTTCAGGACTGCGCCCTTATTTCCTCTGTCTTGATGCAGGTTCTTCATCTCATTCCTTGCATGCCGCTGCGCCTCCTCAACGCGACCCTTGAAGACGAATACCTCCTCCTTTTGGGTCGGAAACTCTGTCTGCTTGTCGCCCAAGGCTGCTTCTATCCTCTTGAATATCTCGACGTCGTACTAAATGAATGTCAGTGGCTATTGCAGATGAGCAGGGCTTGGAAATGCGTGGGAACTCACCTGTGTGACAAAGCTGATGGCACGGCCGCTCTTGCCGGCACGGGCTGTTCGTCCTACTCGGTGGACATAGGTCTTGCTGTCACCGGGTAGATCGAAGTTCACGACAAGGTCAACGTTGGGAATATCAAGACCACGTGCGGCAACATCTGTCGCCACAAGAATGTCGCGGTTTCCGGTCTTGAACTTGTTCAATGCGCCCAGTCGGTTCGACTGGCTGAGCTGTCCGTGTAGTGGAATGGCGCCCAAGCCGAGGGTCCGGAGAAGAATGGCAAGGCGCTGGCACTCGTTGACTGTTCGCGCAAAAATGACCGCCGATTGTCCAGCGAACTCGTTTGCCAGGAGATAGACGAGGTATGTGTCTTTGTGTGTGAGTGGAATGAAGATGTAGCTTTGGATCAATGTTTTGACTGTTTGGTACTTGCTGGCCTTGACGCTGATCCTGGCGGGATCGCGAAGAGAAGCACGCTGCAAGCTCTCAACCTTCGAACTCATCGTGGCACTGAAAAGGAATGTGTTGCGCTCTCTGGGCAGGAATTTGAGGATTTTCTGTACCGTCGTTAGTAGACCATAACAGATCCAACGTCCATGCATCCGCACTTACCTCAATAACCGGGCCGAATTCGAGCTCCAGCAACCTATCTGCTTCATCCAGAACCAAATACTTCAATGAGCGGAAGCTCAACCCCTTTGTACGTTCGAGATGATCTAGTATACGTCCAGGAGTAGCAACAACGATATGCGGCTTCTTTCCTAGAGCAACCTGCTGTGGCGTAAACTCCATGCCTCCAACAATTGTGCATACCCGCAACGATATGATGGCGCCCAATGCCTCGAAAGTCTTGCCAATTTGGAAAGCCAGTTCACGGGTAGGAGCAAGGACGAGGGAGAAGAGAGGTTGTGGTTTGTCGAGCAGAGCTTGTAGAATGGGCAGCGCAAACGCAGCTGTCTTTCCGGAACCTGTTTCTGCAAGACCAACAATGTCTCTGCCTTGGAGAGCGACGGGAATCGCCTCCTCTTGAATCCTGGTAGGGTGGACGTATTTCAGTGTGGCGCATGCTTCGGCGAGTGTGTCGACGACGCCCTAATCAAACAGTCAGACCGATTTACCAGATGGAGAGAATCGAGGCGAAATCATACCAGGTCCTTGAACGTCTTCGGTGCTACTTCCTCCACCTCCTCCTCTGCATCCTCTGTGTGTTCATTGTCTGGGGAATCCGAGTCGCTGGCAGACGGCGCCGGTGATGCGTCCTTGGTCGTGGTTGGTGTTGGTGTCTGTGTCTCCGTCGTTGTCGACTTCGGCTTGGATATCGAGTCTGGTCCGTCAGACCCGTGTGACACCTTTTGGCGCTTTGCAACCTTTTCGCTAGCCATATTGAAAGAAATGTTGATGATTGTCTTCTATTCCCTTTCCTTCTGCTTGGGTGTCAAACGCTGGAGCAGGTTCGATGTTGGCGGCAGAACATTGAAACTTGGGCGGTGGAGGAAAGTTTTCTATGGGGCAGCTAGTCATGTTTAGGCATGCTGGCACGTGCAGCCTGTTGTTCTAGGGCAAAACACGAGCTCATAGGGTGTGCAAATACGATGGGCTGAAGTGCTCCTTGTCGCATCTCTACGACAGGGATTCTTATCGCTCTTATCGTCGGGTCCCACCTGAAATTTTCTGGGAGCACTTGAGCTTTTCCCAGGCGAAAAGGAACATGGGAACCGGTTCTTCAACTTCCAACCCAGACAACTCAACTCTACCACAACGAGTTTATATCCGAGGAATCCAACCCCCCAACCACACAAATCATGGCGAAACGAAGGACTAAGAAGAGGACCCATGCGTCCGCCAACCCTAACAGCAAGTCTGGGGAGGCGCCCTCAGCCGGAAAGATGGACATGAACGACCCCAAAAGCATGGTCATCCGTATCGGCGCAGGCGAAGTTGGTTCCAGTGTCAGTCAACTGGCCACCGATGTGCGCCGGGTTATGGAGCCTAGCACTGCGACACGTTTGAAGGAGAGAAAGGCGAACAGACTTCGAGACTACGTCACCATGTGCGGTCCTCTGGGCGTTACACATCTGCTGCTCTTCTCAAGATCCGAGTCTGGCAACACAAACCTCCGCGTGTCTACAACACCTCAGGGTCCCACACTGCACTTCAGGGTAGAGAAGTACTCGCTGGCTAGGGATGTCAGGCGGGCACAGAGACACCCCAAAGGAGGCGGCAAGGAGTACATCACTCCCCCATTGGTACGGACCCTTCAACAAGTCTTGTGACTTCTGACACTTACTGACATCCTTCACAGCTCGTCATGAACCAATTAACCAGTGAAGCTGGCAAGGCCACCGAGAAAGTGCCCCGACATCTCGAAACTCTCGTCACAAGTGTCTTTCACGGCCTGTTCCCGCCAATCAACCCCCAAGTCGCGCCCCTCAAATCTATCCGCAGAGTACTACTCCTCAACCGCGAACGGTCAAAGGATGACGACTCCTACGTATTGAACTTCCGACACTATGCGATCACAACCAAGGTCACGGGTGTTTCAAAAGCTGTAAAGAGGTTGAACGCAGCCGAGAGGTTAATGAACAGCAAGAGCCGGAAAGGCAAACTGCCAAACCTCAGCAAGCTCCAGGATATCGCAGACTACATGATTGGTGGCGAGAATGGTGACGGATACACGACCGATGCCACGAGCGGCAGTGAAGCGGACACAGATGCCGAGGTCGAAGTTCTCGAGGCTGACAAGAGGAAGAAGGTCGCAAGAGCAAGGGCTGCCGCCGCTGCCGCTGCTGCTGATGAGGACGAGGAGGAAGAAGAAGAAGTCCATGGTGATCATAAAGTGGAGCGTCGGGCCGTCAAGCTCGTTGAGCTCGGACCTCGGATGAAGCTCCGGCTCACCAAGGTTGAGGAAGGACTCTGCGGCGGCAAGGTCATGTGGCACGAGTATATCCACAAGACGAAAGAAGAGATCAAAGAGCTTGAGAAGACATGGGACAAGCGGAGGAAAGAGAAGGAATCCCGCAGGGTGCAACAAAAGGAGAATGTTGAGAAGAAGAAGGCTTCGAAACAGGCTGGAAAGAGCGAGAAGGACGATGACGATGAGGACGAGATGGATCTCGACGACCTTGGCAGTGATGCCTACGACTACATGGACGACGAGGAAGGCATTGACAGCGACGGATTGGAAGGTGACGCAGAGGCGCTCACCAACGAACAGGCAGAGGAAAACGGAGACTGGGAGGACGAGGAAGAGGAGATAGCTGATGCCGGTAAGAAAGGCACACACAAGGCTTTTAGCCGCAAGGCCTAGGTCGGAAGATATACCCCTAAACACCATCTAGCATCATAACCTCCTTGCCCGCGAACTGGGCGCCACTATTCAAAGCATAGAACTCATGGTCCTTTTCCATATCTTCACGTTCTCCCTCCTCAAATACTTCCACGTCCCCAGTCAGTGAATATGTGGGCTCCACGGGGCACTTAATCATCGTAACCAACCCAAACCCAATCACCAAAGCAATAGCCGCAAGTAGCAGGCACACGGACGCGGAAGCGAAGACCAAGCGCTTGAATCGGCTCCCTGTCTCTCATCAGCAGTGGTCCAAAGTGGCACTGGGTGTCTTTTCAATCTCGAATCACTTACCTTCCGCCGTGATGCCCAGCGCCAAAATTACGAAGATGAATAGGGGTATTCTCATCAGCCCGTACATCCCAGTGCGGCTCTTCTCGTCAACGACCAGCCCGCGTAAGTACGCCATGCTGGGTACGTACAGCCCGTTGGCCACCTCGAAGAGCAGGAACGCACAAAACAGCGCGATCTCACCGCCCAGGACCGCCAGCAACAACAGACTCAAGATGGCCACCATAACACCAGACATCAGCAGCCACGCCGGAGGGACACCTCTTTCCGAGGAGGCGTTGAACAGGAGTGCGCCGAGGATCATGGCGGCCATCAAGGCGGCGAATATAACGCCGTAGGGGATCTCGTTGGGGTTGTCGGGGTCCGTCTTGGCCAGGTGTGCGTGTTGCAGGACGCTGGGCCAGAGGAAGATGATGAGGAAGGTGGTGCCTTCAAAGCAGCACGTCACGAATGTGAGGGCCCATATGCGGCCGTCTTTGCATGGTGTCAGCGGGGCGTGCGAGCATGAGATGGAGGACTTACCGCCAAACCACCCTGATCCGTTGCTCCCTGTATCTACAGAGTCTTCTTTCTCTACTCTTGGCTCATTTGTGACGCCGTAGTTCTCGTTCTGACAAGATTGTCAGCCCCAGAATCATTCTGGTGGAATCAGGGCCAAGACCTACCCAGTTACGCAGCATCATCACGACAGAAACACCCTCAAGGACCTGTGTTTCCCAGTCAGCAAGTACCGACGCCAAATCACCCAACCTCACTTGTCAAACAGCACTTACGATACCAGCCCAAAATGGCCACAACTTCGAACCCATCACCGAAACCATGCAATGTCCCACCACCCCACCCACCATGGCAGCCATGCAATTGGCAGTAGTCATCAACCCAAACATTTTACCAAGCCCCCCTTCCTCCCCATCCCCCCTCCCCAGACCACGCGCGTTCCACTCCGTCACCATCCAGCTCTCAAAGACCGTCCACAGCAGCGTCAGCGCGGTCCCGGCGAGGACCCTGCCCACGAACAACACAGGAAGACAGTCCCCGCCAAATATGACCGTCAGGCACGCCAGAACATGTATACCGCACTGTGCCATGCCGGCCCTACGCCGTCCATACCGATCCGCGAGGAAGCCCGTCACCGTTGCGGAGACGGCGGCGGAGGTGTATGCTGTTGCGTACAGGCCGATGACGACGGACTCGGGGAGGGCCTTGTCGTCGCGGAGGAGCGGGTACAGGTATGGGCCGGAGAGCCACTCGGAGGACATGACGAGGAGGTACACGCTGAGGAAGGCATATCGGAAATTCCCTACTTCCTCTTCTTCATGTGTGTGATGTTCTTCTCCGTCTTCTATCTGGCCAGGTGGAGGCGCCCCAGGTTCGCTGGAGGAAGATTCCGGTTTCTCGTCTGTGTCGACCTTCCCCCATTTTGTTTGTATGCGCATGAGCGGTCGGAATATGATTCTGCGGCCTGTGAGAAGTACTACGGCCGGGAGGAGGATCAGGAGGGTTGTCCAGTAGATGTCGAGCTGCATATTGTAGGGTGTTGCCTTTAGGGCTGGTTGGTCGATGTCATATTCAGGGAGAGGCTGAGAGGCAGAGTCAAGGGGCTTCGAATCTGTGTTAGAACGGTCTGGTGGCTACTTGTATGTGGCTCATGGTTGCTCCCTTTCTGGTCACTGGGGGGTGCCAAGGACACGCATTCCGGCGAGCGTGGTTGCAGCATTCCTATGGTATTCTTGCATGTCTCACATGGTGTTTATCGTTGCCACGGTCACAATCCCGACAGGTTGTTCAGATTAGATATCATATCAAATTGACTACAGATCAACCGGTAAGAACTGCCTTCAATTGGTGACCTCGTGTAGTTTAGTTAATAGCAGCCACCTTTGGTCCCTTTCATGGTCGTCTTCACCCCTTTCTCTGGCCCCCCTTTTTCTTTTCGCTCCCCACATGTATTGCTTGCAATAAATTCTTCTGGAGTTTTGCTCCCGGTCCTTGTACCCCTTGCCAGATGTAGCCTGCCTTCGAATTATCTCAAAAGTCCCGGTCGTTTGACTTTCTACAGAGTAAGCAATCAGTTTCATAGCTGTGTGCCTCTGACGGCTGACAGCCTGACATTCTGGATGGAACCTAGCAAACATCTGTTTTCCATACACTATATATATCTGACGTAGCTAGAAATCCACGTTCAAAGAAGAATGTCTTGTCGCGTCCCCTGGAAATGCCCCCTAAGAGACACCACATGCATTTGGGACGTTAGTGCTCCACCCATATTATTGCTTGGCGAACCACAGAGAACCTTGGAAGCAGTTCTTCAATGAAAAACTGACGCAGATATATTTCCCCATTTCGCACGCAATTCAAACTGAGTACGCGTTTCTCCCATTAACGGGATATCTCTTAGTCGTTTGGTAAGTTTCTCAACATGATGATCGAGGTATTTGAACGCGAAGGTGGCAGATCTGATTAAACAGTGATCCAAGCTCCGACAATGACCTAATATCCTGAGGACATTGACAAGTAGGTCTCAGTGTCAAGGCAGACATCATACTGAAACCTAAACATTATGTCGTGCTTTTGGAGACTTTACTTGGGCTGCTTTGCCGTCGAATCAAATTCCCACACAAATGGTTGGAACTCGACGTGTTTTATATACCATATACATATTCCTTTAGTTGCAGTGTACATAAGTTCTTTCTGTATCCTATTCATTCACGGCCGGTGAAAGAGACCAAGGCAGACTTAGTTCATGCCTGGGAAGTATACCCTAGTGTATGTGGGGAGATGCCTCCTTTTATGTCGCCTGTATCTTCTGCAGGTCTTCCAAGGTTCTGCAGGATTGAGATGCACCATTCACAAATCGGTAGTGTGGGCTCGAACCTTGATAGGTCACTTGAACGTACAGTTTCAAGTCCATCAAACACAGCCAGACAAAGACGTGGCCAGAGATAGGTCAGTTGGCTGCATGTGCACATTGCAGCCTTAGGCTGGCAAATTATCTCGACCCTGTGTCAATCTTGCTGTCTGCCTATGTATATTATCCATTCCATAAAACATCTCCAGGGAGTCCTTCGACTAAAAGCTACTCTAGTGCAATACTTTCTCCAGTACTGACGTCTCAACTCCTCCAAAATGATGAACAGAACAGTAGCAAAACGGAAGACTAAGGCAGCTGCACACGTTAACAGAGTGCCCAACCCTGACGCGTGCCTCCTTCGTATGCCAGTCGAGGTCCGAAGCAAGATATTCGAATACGTCTTCGCAGACCTGATCGCCCAACTACCAGAGGATTCAATGTTCGCCGTCCTTGCCATGTACGACCACACATACGACATCACAGCCACCCTGAAGCAGAAATGCACATGGAGGGGCGGGAGACCCTGCCCTCGCATGCAATTCCATCCGATGTGTCCCGGCCATCGCGCCGAACTTAGACTGTCCGACCCGGTCTTTTGGGCAGATTATGGCCTGCGTCGGCTTCTCGACTACATCGGGGAACATCCGGAACAGATACCGTCCAGGTTCGCGATGTACTCGGGAGAACCCGGACAGCGTCTGCTTTACAGGTCAGGAATGACTTCTCTTCTGCTCGTGAATCGCCGAATGTACAACGAAGCATTGGGGGCATTGTGCGCTCAAACCGAGTTTGTTGTGCATGTGACGGGCCGCAGCAGTCCTACACATGCATCTGCTGTGCTTTTCCACGACGGCTGTCCCCACCTAGCCCTCGCGAGGCGAATGACGGTCAACGTCCATGCACCCAGCAAGATGACCATCGACAAGATCATCTGGCGCCTTGGCACACTTTTGGCTGCGATCGCGGCTGGTGGGAGGCTGAGCTTCCTTCGACTGTTCTTCAAGGGAACGCCCTCTGTCGACCAGCAGAGTATGGAACACCTCATGAAGCTTCTTGAGGGACATTTAGGCGAGATACTGAAGCAGCGTCACTGCTCGGTCGAGGTTTATCTCGGCGATATTAGTAGGGAACTGGTTAAAAGTGAACGAGTGTCAGCATTTGCAAAAGCTCTCCAGGGGTAAGTGCTGCTGGCAATATCCCCCCTCCCTAATGGGTTGCTGATATAATGGGTTGCTGATAAGCAGAACTTGCAGAGACTACATCGGTCGTGACTTCAATAATCCTAAGCCACATATTGGCGACAACTGTAAGTCTGCAAGAAATTGAAGAAAGAGTCAAGGGGGGGTCTTTATATAAGACGCTAACGTTTGTTTTCAAGTTGGAGCTCATTTTGCAAGCTGGATTCCCAGTTATTTGGGTCTTGCTAGAGTGGCCAGGGCCCAAGGGGATATCGGCCAACTCTGACATATGAGTATTTCCCGGCGGTGAAGTGGCTATTCACGTTTCGCTCATTTAATGGGACATGCAAGAGTGGAGGAACAGATACTCACGGAACGAGAGAAATCAAGATGATAAGCATGTACGTATACATAATTGTTTGGTGTCTACCTACCTAAGTAGGTACTTGAGTAGGTAACACTCAATCTAAGACGGTCCACATGGGCTATCATCCAGACGTAGGACTCACGCCGACAAGCACGGGACGCCATAAATGCAGCTGTGGCCAGGGTGCCAGAGAATAAGGTTCCAAACCGAAATCACTGGTGAAATGGTAATTGGAGTCCGTAGAGGGTGCAAAGGCCCGATATCTGAAGTAGAGAAGCGAACCTTGGAAGTCACCTGGGTTAGGGTTGAGGGTATCCATCAAGATCAGATCGGCAGGCGGCGTCCAATGGCAGAAACACGGCTAAGCTCCACTCAGACTGTTTGGCAGCTGTAAATTACTGGTGACGTTTGAAACACAGCGTCCGGAACATCAACTTCAGGCAAGAAACCAGCCATAATACAAACAACACCTGGAAGATAAAACGTCACCAGTAAAACGTTACAAAAGACCATTCAGGATGCCTCGTAAGATGGACAATGATACTCGGATCCACTTCCGAACCTACGAGGCAAGTTCCGACCGTGCTGACATCGTCCCCTTGGCTAGCTCGGACACTTACAGCCCCGTTCTTGGTGCAATGCTACCTATACTTAACTTAACCTACGCGTTTTGAACGCATCACTCGTTCCTTACATGCCATGACATATCTCACCCCAAGCAGCAGCAAATAGTTCCCTTCCAGAATTCATGGCCCTCTCATCTAACTTTTCTCTCCTCAGGATGAGGCACACGCTCAGAAGCGTGCATTCTGTCTGCATTGCAACAAGGATGCCTGTGCCGACAACATCCAGCGCATGAAGAACCACCTCCTCAAATGCGAGGCCTACCTCAACAGCAACGGCGGCGAGCCATCCTTCGCCTTCGACCTGGATGGCCCCATCGCCCCAGATACACCCATGTCAGGCATCCCCGGGCCACCTGCTGTGCCTGGGTCCGCTAATGGAGGTGAGGGCTCGTCGCAGCCCGGGCAGGACCCCAGTGTTGCCGGCACACCAGGCATGGGCCCACCTACGGCTAACATGGGGCCCGGGACACCGGTTACGCCCTCGGCCGCGATGGTGAAGGCCAGCCAGGACAGTCTGAACAAGGTGCGCACCGCCATGGCGAGATCCACGAAGCGATTGGAGAGCCTGGAGTCGGTGCTCAAGACCCAGATTCAAGATGGTATGCACAATGCCGCTACCCATGTACGGGCGGCTATCAGGGACGAGAGGGATCGGCTATTTAAGCTGTCTCAGACACTGGTGAAGCAGGAAATGAAAGTCAGAGATGCCCAGGCTGCGATTGGTGTTCCGATGTAAGGATAGCGTCAGCATTTGAGCGAGATGCGGGAGTTTTCATATTGACGTTGGGACTTTCGGGGCCGGGAACCATCACTTTGGGACGTGGTGTTTTTGTACTTAAGCAATGTCTTATTGTTTTTTCCTTTGTGAAAGTTGTACATGCTACTGGCAAGATCTTGTGGGAGTCCGTAGATAAAGGGCCCAAGGCTACCAGTATGGTGAGCTGTGCATCACTACTCAAATATCTTGCCGGACTTCGTTCTCTGGGAGATCATAGTCTCCTCTGAGACCTATACTTTCTTATGACTCTCTAAACCAGGCAGATCCCCGAATTATCTATTTTCTTTCTCAGCCCCCCTCTAAAGGTCCGGAATTTTGCTCCTGATCACTTGCTCGGTATGTACTTCTGGTCAATCCGAAGCTGCTATCGAGCTTACACTGTTCGCCCTCCACCAGAAACACCGGAATGCAAACGCATAGGGTTATTTGATTCCCCGTGATCACCGGTGAGTCACTCTTGACCATGAGATGATATAGTCCCATTATTGGAAACATCTTCCATCATCTGTCCTCTGACCGGAGTTCCATCACATCTTCCATGAACACCTTACTCATATGAAGATACTTATTCAGCAAGTACTATGCGGCTACCTATTATCTCTGAGCTCGCCTCCATCCCCACCTTAGTCAAGGTAGTAGAATTATCTATTTGACAAGTAAGTTGAGGTAATGCCTAAAGCATGACCCGAATCCTTGAATCTGCACTTACACTTGGTACACCAACTTGCACTCGAATCTGTTCTCGCAACATCACAAGGAATTCTTCAGCTTGGAGATTAAAGACCTCCCAAGAACTCAAAGACTTTCATGCCGATATCCTGATGTGCGACCCAGTGGATGTTCGACTGAAGTACTTACGCATATATGCGTTCTTATGTTTCCCAGTAAAGAAGGATATCCAGAACCATGGTGATATTTCCTCATAGTTTAGGTGTACAAACTCCCAGCACTTTTAGACAGATTTTCTGAGTGTCTATGCAGTCCCCTGCAACCCTGAGAACCTGGACAAACTACTTCAGTAGGTAATTCTGTGTACCTTGCTGGCCTTGTAGTGACAACCGGACAGGTGGTTCTATGCATACTTGGGCTCAACATTGTCCCTACCATATTTACACTCCTGCTCTATGCATACTTTCACTGCACGTCCCTTTATAATCTACAGCTGCTTCTACTCTACAAGCTCTCCCAGTGGACTCTATATGTACACTACACAACCAGCACTTGAGTCTTTACTCTACAAACGTTCTTACTCTATATAGCATTCTACCCTGTACTTGACACACTTGAACCGTGCAGACCTTACGATTGGAACCAACACTTCCACCAGACAATTCCTCTGGACAATTCTAATGTAGGAGCTCTTCTAATCTACGACACCTTCCAATTTCAGATAATTTCTGCTTTACAGGCCCTTCCCTACAGCCACTTTCAATCAAAGAAACCTTGGAACCTCTCCATCCTAAGGTATTTCCCTACTGCAAACACTTCCTTCCACCTTGACAATTCTTCCCCTCCCCACTCACACAATTCAACTAAACATTCCTGTCACCAGCAGAAGATACCAAGTCTATTCTTGATCTCCTCTATGCCTTGGAAAATGCAGCAACATGGCTAAGGTTTTGTGGTCTGTCCTTGTGTCAGCGCTGTGGATGCTGCTTGCATCTCTGCCAGTCCAGGGCTACCTTAATAAGGATGACAACAACGGGAGTTCAATTTCATACCCTCTTTTGAACATCACTTCTTCAGCATATGGAACAGGCTTAACATACCCTACAACCGCCCTGGCCAATTTGAGCTGGGTAAATTCGACGGTACCACCTTGGAACACAGCCTGGAATGGCTCTGGCACCATCTTCACAGCTTCATTTACGAATGTCTCATGGACCTACAACTTTCCAACTCCCCATCCATTGACAAGCTTGGCTCAGACAAGTTCACAGCGCGGCGGCAACTCGACTACCCAGTTTGTCAATACAACTCTCCCGTCCTCGCTTCCTTCGTCCACTTCATTGATGACATCACTATCTTCTTCGAAAGCTCTGATTTCTTCCTCGACGTACGATTTCACATCTTCAGTAACACAGACAACTAAAGCAATCAGTTCCAGTGTAACGAGGACTGCGACCGTGCACATAGGCAGCACCTTGCCATCTGGCTCGGGCTTCACAATGCTTTCCTCATCAAGCACCTCCTCACCAACCTGGAGCACATCGCGATCCTCGTCGTTTTCGTCTGACCTACCTGATACCTCAAGTGGTTCCCAAGCCTCGACGTCAACAAGACTGGCCACAGGGAGCAGCTCAAGTAGATCAACAAGCACCTCAACTTCTTCGAGAGCGACCAGTTCAGTCCGTTTGACGTCTTCAACTGCATCATCAGGAAGTTCGGGACTTCCGTCAAGCACTTCGCTGGCTTCCAGTACTTCAAGTTCGAAAACCTCATCAGAGTTCTCCCAAACTTCAACCAGCAGCAGTGGAACCCTGATAACTTCAACATCGACTCAGTCCAGCACTGGATACAGCACTCAGTCCAGTAGCCAACCCACATCATCCCAGACATCGACGAGCCCCATCATGTCGAGTACTGGTGATCACACGTCGTCGGCAGGCTCCAGTCCCGCGACTAGCAGTGCTCCGGCTGCCACCCAGACTTCCGCTCCCTTCACTGGATTCAGTCTTCCCGATGTGCTCATCGTCATTGACAACAACACATTGTATCAACTCTTACCTGGCCAATCGAGCAACAGCATAATACTGAGTGATGGCACAATGGCAAGCATGACCGACCAGACTGTCGAAGTGGGTGGCAACTCAGTCTCGATTCCCAGCTCCAATGATTTATCCCATAACGGGGGAACAGCGACTCAGCAGCTCGGGTCATGGTTCGTGGAGTTCTCTTTGCGCCAGTTTCAACAAGTGTCTTCACCCTGCAGCCAAGACCATTTCAACTGCTTCAAACAAGCAGCCCGGACCTTCGTAGAGTCGGCTGGATCACTTACAGACTCTCTAGGCAAGGTCGGAGCCTCCATGATGCAGGAAGGGTTTTACACTGCGTGGGAGTCTGCAGGCTTGGCGGCTGAGGCAAGTCAATACGCCACCACAGCCGAGTCAATTTCCGGAGGCATCAGCTCCTTATTGAACCCCCTTGAAGGTGCCATAGAGGGTCTCGATGGAGCCATGTCAGCGGTAAACGAGAATCTGGCGTCCTTTGAAGAGTATGAGATGCAGGAGTTTTCGAATATCAACGACAACATCTTTCGGGCATATCCAACTCTACGGCCAGCACTTGGCAGCTTGAAGAACCTGAACAACATCCTTCAGCTCGCGATCAAGAACCCAACTGGTACTTTGCTCACCATCGCGAAGAATCAGTATGTCCAGATGACAGCTGGACTTGGGCTCGTAACCTTGAGTACCTTCGGCCTCGATCAGATTGCACCAACCGACCTTAATTTAACGAAGGCGCCATCAAACAAGACAGAGAATTCCCAAGATACTCGCCTCCACTACCTCAAGTTCGAGAAAAACTTCTCCCTGCCACTTTTCAATGCCATGACGAAGATGCTTGACGGGGATGCGGGGGTCAAGACGGCTGCTGACCCAGTGGTTAACGCATTGGGCCCTGGCTACACCACCGAGTTGGCTGTTGGTCCAGCTAAACTGATGAAACATCTGCCCTTTATCAGTTTTGTCTATGTCCATCCGACATATGAGGAAATGCAAAACCCACGGTGTGCGCTTTGGATGTGGTCGTTTGACGATGCAACTCGTGGCAATTCGCCGGGGCTCCCCCTTCTTTCGAGGTCATCTTCATTCTACAGCAAGCGATCGTACATTGAGGGCCCTGGATACTGGCACCAGGAAGCTATCTCTTGGCAGAAAGGTGTAGCTAGTGATTTTCAGGAATATCGGCGAGATGATTCCCAGGGCCAGGGAGTTACGCTTTTTGTGGTTGATTCTGGCTTTAACCTTGGCTCAATTGACAATGGGGTACGTGACTACTCATATCATCAAGCGTCCATGTTGATCACTTGACTACTCCAGGGTATCAAACATACTGACTAACATCTACATTTGCAGGCTGAGCTGCGTTACCCAGAGACGTACGTCGTTCCAAATCGGTTGACGCTCGCCAATGTTCCTGAGGATCTGCAGGCACCAGAAGATCTAACTGATCACACTGATCATGGAACCGGCCTTGCCGCTGCAGCTGCAGGAACTCGATATGGAATAGCCAACAAGGCCAACCTATACCTCATCAAGGTTTCAAATGTGATGCGCTCAGGTGCCTCTCAAGACCGATGGGTGAAAGGGCCTCCGACACCAGAGGCAATGGATGACGCCCTTTCACGCATTTTGGAAGTTGTCCAGGCTCGAGGGCTTCAGGGCAAGGCAGTCGTCAGCATGTCCGTCTGTAAGTATCCTACTTTCAAGTAATGCATGCTCAAATACCCCAGACGAATACTTTGCTAACACTTCTCTCGTAGCATACCTCAAATACAACGCAAACGAAGCTGACAGGCGTGGGGATGACGAAGCCGAACGACAGGCCTGGATTCTCACATCCAATTGTTTAGATCTCGTCTTTGAGAGGTACTTTTCCTCGGCAAAGGACAATGGTATCATCTTCGTAACCTCCGCTGGAAACAAGGGTCTCAAGCCCGGGGTTATCATGATGGGTGTAGGCGACCAAATGCCCCAAGACAGGGGCACCAGTGACAACGAGCTCATCACTGTGGGGGCCGTCTATCCAGATGGTACGCTCTGGGAGGGTGGAAGCCCTCGGGGTGCTCATGTGGGACCGCAAAACACTTTCGTTCAGAATCCGGGCGATCCAATTCTAAACCTCTATCCGGAGTCAAAGCTCGGTTGGATCGATATCTACGCACCGGGAGTTCTAGTTCGGATGCCCAGTGCCGTCGACGGCATGAGGACCCGCTTCAACGGGACGAGCGTACCAACTGCTCTGGTGGTGAGTAAATTCCGTCGCGTTTGATCCCGAAATCGATACTAACCTATTGAACCAATACAAAGGCCGGTCTCGCCGCTTACTTTTTGGCTCTGCCAGAGAACAAAGATCGCTTCGCTTGGAGTGTCGACAAGAACAACAGGATGCCCTGGGGACTTCGCATGAAGCAGTACATGATTTCACTATCGTACCAGTGGAATGGAGTACCAGGTGGTGGTATAAGACCCGGTATGCCGCCGTTGCCTTTCAACTTTCCCAGTGAGGTGAATGTGGCATATAATGGTGCTTATGGACCCATGAACAGTAAGTGATGCCCACAAAGCTCCCCATGGACCTACCAGGAGTTCATATAAACCATTTACCCGGAATCCGGTGGTTCACTGGCAGAATGATACTAACAATTATCCACAAGCCTGTCCCATGCCTCCGCCTACTAGGAGAGACAACATCGACGACCTCGATCAGTACGATGCGACTGTGGACCCAGACCTGTGTCTGCCTCCAGTCAACACGAGCGAAGTAACTTGGACTACTTGGGACTCTGGAACCATCGTCCCCACAAGCTCCTGGTCTTCCGAGACATTACTAACATCGGAACTTCCAAGCTCGTTCTGGACGTCAACACTGTCGAGCATGACCGTCATTCCTTGGTCTACTAAGATGACCTCGACCACGGCAGAGACACCAAAGTCTACATCAGCGTCTTTGAGAACGTCGACATCCAGCACGACCATCGAGACGACCAGCACCAGCACCACTGTTGAGGTGAAGACCCATACCGCCACGGCGAGTGAAACATTCCCCTCAGACTGGCCTGGTCGTGGCAAGTGGGCTCTAACTATCTACAACACAAGCGACTGTACTGGGCACCACAACAATCTGACTATGCTAGGTGAGACCTTCAGTTACATGGGGTGGCAACAAGATTGTCACGATGTCAATTACACCAATCTTGATCCCAGCTTCACCAAATCGATGTCTTGGAGGGTCTACAATGGTAACTGCACAGTCTACGACGCGAACGGCTGTTGGTGGCAGTCCAACAATTCCACCTTCTACTCGGGTTCAACATGCATAAACACGGCGGATAATATGAGTAATGTGGGGAAGTGGGCGGCTGTCAAGTGTATTGCGGAAGACGTTGTGCCAGAGGAGGATTGACGGCCTCTAGCCAGAGGACAAGCCCAGACTGGGACGCAGGTCCCAACATCGGCACTTTTGGGAGAAGTACCAACGGGACGGCAGATTAATCAAAGTAGCGATAAATGAACTGTACTTCTCTCCACTTAGGCACTAGCTTTTACCACGGGTGCTACATCCGACTTCTGTACCTTCACCGTGTCCGTGACCCCTTCCTTCTCCTCCAACTGTTTCTTGAGAGCGGTAAAGTGCGTACTCATAGCATTGGAGATGAACTGCCGTCCCGTAATCTCCGGATACTTCTTCTTCGGGCCCTGAATGAGCGTATCCTTGCTCGGCTGGTTGAAAAAGGCGATGGAATACCGCTCCCCATAGTAATCACCCGGCTCACAAGGTGCCTTGACGCGATGAAATGTCGACTTGAAGCGATCGTCCGACCAGCTCATGAGCATGTCGCCGATGTTACAGACGATGGCGCCGGGCTCAAACTTGACCTTGGTCCAGGTGTCCCCAAGGGCAAACTTGGTGACCGCCTCGCGGCCGGGGCAGATCTCCAGCCCGGTCTGTCCCTCGCGCTGGAACAGCAACGTCAGCAGGCCCCAGTCCGCGTGGGCGCCGGCCCGGTGTCGGATCTCGCCGTCATTCGTCTCGGGGGTCGCGAAGTAGCGCAGCAGGCGGAGGACGTTCTGGCACTTGGGGTCTGACGGATCGTGGGACTGGAGGAAGTAGTTGTCTGGGAAGCCGAGGCCCCGGGCGAGACAGATCATCAGCTTGTTGGAGACACCCTGGACCCGGTGCATAAACTGCAGGCAGTCGTCCTTGAACCCGGGCAGGTGAGTGTCGTTTAGCCACATGTTCTCGTAGCCGTCATGTCCCCTGCCCCCGGTGAGCATGTTCTCCCCGAATTGGAGTTGGTAAGACTCCTTCATGTCTGCTGCGCCGGTCGAAGGTCGGATCTGAGAGTTCCTTTCCCAGCCGACGTTCTGGGGGTTCCATGGCACGGTGGCTTTGATGTCGTCTGGGAGTGCGAAGAAGGCCTCGGAGGTGGCGAAGGCCTTGTCCACCTCGTCCTGGCTGATGCCATGGTCGACTATGGAGAAGAAGCCGACTTTCTCGGCGGCATCACACAATTCTGATGTGATCTCATCGATTCTGCTGTCGAAATCACGCAGCGAGATCTGCGATAGGGGGTCAATTCTTAGTTCGCTGCTGAGGTGTGTTTATTTTGAGAATATGCCTTCCATGACTCTTCCAGTGAGCATCGTGGCAAGGCTTCAAGAGATCTGAGAAGGGGTATGAGAAGCTTGCTAACCTTTGGTATCGGTCGCTCGGCGTAGTATGTTGTCGCCATGATAGCTTCTGGAACGTGGCTATGTAGGGGTAAGTTTAGCTGACTGATTTCGGAAACCCAGAGATTATACTGATGTCTTCTCGGTAGTGACTGGGCAATAGCTGGTCATGCACACCGGGCTGGAAGATATCTTTTATAACTTGGAGAATATAACAGGCACTGATAAATTGCTAGTTGATAAGGTGCCCCTAGTCGCCCCGTCGGCGGTTTCCGATGATACCCTAGGGTACGTACTTGGTCCCTCCAAACTTGTATGCTGAATTTGTGTTGTGGTTTGATTATGAATGAGGTGTTTTATTTCAGGGGGAAGACAGCACAAGTTCTGTATACCTTTACCAAGAGCAAGGGAACGTTTCGTGTAGTCCATCGTGAAATCGTGTACATACTTCCCGTCTTGAATGTAAGACAAGAGAGGGGGTTAGCGCTGACGGGACTAACACAGCTGAGGGTTAGGGTGTGCCATATTTCCAGCAGTCCACAACGTCGACACTCATATACAAGCTCAGTTTATTATAGATTCAGTATACGGTTTCCCGGTCATATTCGAACCATTTTCCGACTAAGAATTTCACTTTTTCATCTGGTTCTCAACTTTCCTCATACACAATGGTGGCAAGAACATACTACGTATGTACTAGTAATTCTGGGTTGTAGCACTGGCTGGAGACATCCATGGATGGTCTGAAGTTCGAAAATTTGTATCACTTGCCTATATATCCAGTGATACAGATGAAATCTATGTTTGCCACTAAGTGAGCCCTGATCAATGTTAGATGAATTGAGTCCAACTGAAAGACAAGACCGACCTGGCTCACCACTGCGGTTCCCGACTCCCATGGCCAGATTATCTTGATAGAAATATTAGATCGTCATACATATTACCTACTTGAATATACCCTAGGGTACCTTTGCATCAGACCCCTTTACAAACCTTGGAAGACTCTACGATCGTTCCATTCATACAAGCAGTAATTTGAGCGGCGTGGCAGGATCCATCCATGTGTGTCAGCAACTGTCATCAGGGTCCAGCCCAGGGTTTCGGTACTTGCCGAGGCCTCACGTACACAAGTGGAGCATGAGAGTTTACTTGAACACCTGCCTGATCAAGCATGGTCCTTGCACTTAATCTGCCGCCGGGCGAAGGTAATATCAACCGCAGCCGTTAACTCCTTTTCGATTGACATCTCTGCAACTGCAACCGTCACTGGCCCCGCCTTGCATGTAATTCCTACCCTCTTTCAAGCTTGATGTCGTGATATACGGGGTACTTGCCTCTTACATCCGACCTTTGGTGTGGTATCCTATTGTGCTTCGGGCAGGTCCATTGATGTGACGTTGGACTGCTCAGTGTTCACGACCCCTCCCTCAGAGATCATAGCGGTGAGTGTTTCTCCATCCCTTTCTAACAGCACAATAAGCATCACCAGGAACATTCAATATACCATTCTGGATTATATATTAGATCTGCCTATGTTATGGCGTTGAGGTCTGTTCTCGTCTCGGCCCTGGCCTTTGGTGCTGATGCCATCCGCACCTCATTCGCTGTGAGCGAGCTTCGCGACTTGGCATCAAGAAACGCCTTGCTCCAGGACAAATACCTACAGGTTTCTAAGAACGAATACCATGCGGCTGTCGACGTCGACCCGAGTCTCTTGTATCCAGCTTACAATCTGTCGGTACCTATTGACCACTTCCACAACGACTCACTCTATGAGCCCCATGTAAGCCACACACACGGACCCACGCCTGTATCGACATCACTGATTGAATTTGCTGTAGACGAACGATACATTCGACCTAAGATACTGGTTTGATGCAACCCATTACCGAGGAGGCGGGCCTGTCATTGTCATCCAAAGCGGCGAAACGTCTGGGTTGGATCGTCTGCCGTACCTCCAGAAAGGCATCTTGTCGATCCTTGCCAAAGCCACTGGTGGATTGGGGGTTGTCCTCGAGCACCGCTACTATGGCACGAGCTTCCCTGTCCCGGACCTCAGCGTCGACAATCTTCGTTTCCTCACCACAGACCAGGCCTTGGCTGATATGGCATACTTTGCCCAGAATGTCGAATTCCCAGGCCTGGAATACATTGACCTCACGGCGCCCAACACGGCGTGGATTGCGTACGGCGGGTCCTATGCCGGAGCCTTTGTGGCATTCCTTCGAAAGCTGTACCCGGACGTGTACTGGGGCGCCATCTCAAGCTCAGGGGTCACCGAGGCCATCTATGACTACTGGGAGTACTTCGAGGCCGCTCGCCTTTTTGCCCCTGGGGACTGCGCCACCACCACGCAGAAGTTGACGAACGTGGTCGACAACATCCTTATAGGCAAGAACGGAACGAAGTATGTACAGAAGCTGAAGGATGCGTTCGGTCTCGGCAATGTCACCCGCAGTGATGATTTCGCCTCGTCCCTCACGGGAGGAATATCGGGACTGCAGTCCACGAACTGGGATCCCGCTTTGAACAGCACATCATACGGCGATTATTGCAACGCAATTAGCAGTGATGTCTTGGTGTACAACTCCACTGCGTCAAAGCGTAATGAAGTGGCTGAGTTACTGGAAGTCGGGGGGTACGGCGATGAGATCCACACGCTCTCCACTCGGATGCTCAACTACATTGGCTACGTCAATGACACTGTCGTCACCAGCTGCGCGAGGCAGTCGAGTCAAGATGCGTGCCTGACGAACTATAACACTACGTTCTATGAGCAAGACGACATCAGCCAGAGTTGGAGGTCGTGGCCATGGCAATACTGTACCGAATGGGGCTACCTGCAGACCGGGTCAGGCGTGCCCGCGGGAGAGCTCCCACTGATCTCCCGTCTCGTCGACCTCGATTACTTATCATTCATCTGTAAGGCGTCTTTCAACATCACCACGCCTCCTGACATCGAACGGATCAACCAGTGGGGCGGGTTCAACATCTCTTACCCGCGCCTTGCCATCGTGGACGGGGAGCAGGATCCCTGGCGTGCGGCAACACCACACGCCATCGGGCTGCCTGAACGCAAATCGACCACGAGCGAGCCGTTCATCCTCATTGACAATGGTGTCCATCATTGGGATGAGAATGGCATGTTTCCTAATGAGACGACGGCCGACCTGCCGCCCACGCCTGTTAGACACACGCAGGCTCAAGAGGTTGCCTTTGTGAAGGCTTGGATGAAGGAGTGGGAGGAGGCCGAGAGTACGGCTGCTTAGGACTTCTGGGATGGAGACAAACTTACTAACAGCTACCTAGGAAAGCAGTATCAGATCATATTTGGTGGAGAGTTGGAATTGTGAGGCGTGGACAACGGTCTAGTAGAGTGTTCGCCGGGGTTCTCTGTGTCGTGCTAGGGGGTGAGGGGGGGGTCCTGTTGATGCGAGTATCGTCCTGGAAATAGCTTGCATAGGAATGAATTACCTATACAATGAATAACCGTCAATATTGAAGTCTGGATCAGATCCGTTGATTTGGAAACTCACAGAGGCAACTCCTGGTGCACTTTCGACATGAGGTGCCATGTTATGCATGGGTAGGTCCCCCTTTCCCCCCCCCCCCAAATATGAGTTTGAAGCATATAGGGTTATAACCCTGATGTTCCAGGCTTTAGTCTGGGGGGTGTGGGGGTGTATTATCCACCGTTCTCAAGATGGTCAACGAGCGCAACGGCCACACCAAGCACTCTTACCAAGGACTATTTGGATAGCCAAAGACCTAGCATACTCAAAATTCCCGTGATAGCATCCACGTAAAACATACAATGCAAACCAATGTACACACCAAGTTACACCGCATTTTGGATCTGGTTGTTGCTGACAATAGCTGCCGGCCGGCCGGCACCTGCAGGGATATGTACTCAAGTATTGATGTATTTATGGGGTGGCCCAAGCTCTATCGGAGCCAACCCGCTTGGCGCGACTCATCAGGCGGACGACAAGCGACGCGACAGCAACGTCGAAAAAACTGCAGCAAACCATTAACCACTTCTATCTCCACCCCTTATCTCCCCACGCCGACGACGTCTATGTTCAGTTGACTATACATCGAATCCCTTTTCTCGCAGCAAGCTTCATCAATTGACTGCTGTTCATACGCTGCAGCCCCACCGACGGGGCCCAGCTTGTCCAAACTGCCCTCTGCCTCGAAGATCATCCTCCCTTGATAGCACCGGTGCTTGCGACCACCTCTCGACAATCTATTCAATATATCTCCGAAATACTTGCGATAACCCATCATAATGGCGACAGCGAAGGAGGAGCCCCAGGCTTTCTTCTCTACTTATGCGCCTCGACTGCGCGCTTATAGGAACTCCCTCCTGACACCCGTATTACAATCGTCGCAACCCACCGGTCCCGTTTCGCGCACCACCAAGCGCGGGACTACCATAATCAACTATGCCGAAGATGGCTACGAAATCGACGATTCAGACGACGATGACTCTCGTCGGAGACCCACGGGCCTGCGCAGTATGCGCCGCGAGGACAGCACCGTCAAGTTCGACCTGGGCGACAAGGTGGACAAGGAAACGACGGAGCCTGTAGAAGTGCAGGGCATATTCCGAGACTGGATGAACAAATCCAAGCAAGGCTTATCCGACATGCAGAACTATGCGCAGGCAGCCCTGCCTCTCACACTCATCCCCATTCGCATCGACCTCGACATCCCAGCCTTCGCACCCCTCCCAGCGCATCCACCACCAGCCCCGAACATGCCGGGAATCGACTACACCGCACCGCAGTACAAGATGGGCGAAATGACCGTTCCGTATAGACTTAAGGATACATTCTTATGGAACCTGCATGAGACCCTGACCACAACAGACCAATTCGCGGCGACGCTTGTACAGGATCTCGATCTTCCCAACAAGGGACAGGCCGTCGCGGAGATCAGCAAGCAGATCCGGACGCAACTTGAGGAATATGCAGGCGTGGCTCTGCACCCTTTGTTCCACTCACACACTGCCGACCCGGCGACGCGGCCGAACGGGACAGGGACACCGGCGACACCGATGCTCCCAGCGACGGGCACCGACACACCTGGCGTGCGAAGCAGCTTTTCACACATACCTGCAACACCCTCGAAGCTAGGAGTGTCCACACCAGGGCCGGCTGCCACGTCTGCGGCAGCGCAAGAAGCCACCGCCCAGGTCACTGCGACCGCAGAGCACATCTCCGCCGACTCAGATGACCTCAACCCCGACGATACCTACCGATGCATCATCAACCTGAACATCAACCTCGGAAACCATTTGTACACCGACAGGTTCGAATGGTCGCTCCTCCACCCACCAGGGACGGCCGAGGTCTTCTCCAAGCAGACGTGTGCCGACCTTGGCTTGACGGGCGAGTGGGTGCCCGCCATGACCCACGCGATCTACGAAGCCGTCCTGCGCCTCAAGAAAGAAGCCTGCGAATCCGGTGGTGTAATATCAGGCTGGGTGGGCGCGAGCGCCATAAACGGTGGCGACTTCCCCAACGACGCGGCCATCACTGCGCATGGCGAGCGCGCCGGGTGGAGGTACGACCCGGAGCACCTTGCCGACGAGTGGGAGCCCAAGATCGAGGTGCTGTCCAAGGAGGAGATTGAGAAGCGCGAGGGTGACCGTGAGAGGCAGATCCGCAGGTTACGAAGAGAAACGGCGCGGTTCTCGAGCAACACCGGCATGGTGGGCGGTGTGCCTGCGGGCTTTGGCTTCGCCGGGCTGATTGAGCAGGAGGGCGAGCGGATGGGACGGGGCGAGAGGAGTAAAAAGAAGAGGAGGTTCAGGAGCTTATCGCCGCTGAGGGGGAGTACGCCCGGGGGGAGGGCTACCCCCGATGTCGGGGGCGGTGGTTATGGCGGCGGTGGCACGCTGGCGGAGAGCGAGCGGTTCAGCTGGCGATGTAGGCACTGCATGGTCTGGGGAACGAGTGTCTGGGCCGTTCGTGATGGGCCCCAGGGACCAAGGGTAAGTTCTTTCCCTTCTGCATTCTTTGCCATATCTGGTGTTCTTTTACGTATATTTGCTGACTTGGGCTTGATACAGACGCTGTGCAACAACTGTGGGTTCATGTACGAGCGCGACAGAAAGCTACCTCGGTGGACCAAGGAGCTGCACAAGAGGGACGTCCGGCCCTTCTAGGGACTTCTGGATTTGGCGGGGGAGGATGGTTCAAGGAGACGGGATTTATCGTTTGCTAATGTTTCTGCAATCAATCGAGAGAAGAGATTCTCAAGGAGTGCGGACGGGGTTGGCATATACCCACGTGGTGCTTCTGGGCAGGTTTGGACGGAGATGAGGGAGTCGGTCCAATACGTTGCTCCTGGTCCTGTATGACTAGATCTTGGGGAGTTGTTATATCCTAGCTGTGATGGCTTAGTTCGACAGGTGTCACGCTCACCGTCGGATAATCAAGGACTTGCTGGTGACTTTGGAAAGGAAAAGGGTATGCAAGTGATGTGAGGTCTACATTTTCCGTAATGTGATTCATTGCTATGATATATCTAGGTGACAATGCACTGGACACTTGTCTGACGAAGATTCCAAGGTTGAAAACCTGAAGGAGGGTGCAAAACGGCGACACGGTACCGTACCGTATCAGTCTCTTTCAAAACGGAGCCACTCCTGACGTTCAACCGTCGGTTTATGTGGGGTGGAGCTGATGGTCTGTGCTCGACTCCACCAAGCCGAATTTCGTGATGTCGTTGGAACTTCGAAATCACCATGGTCTGTTTCGCAATGGTAGGTGGCTGGAGCCATCTTACCACTATATAACAATATAACGAGGACGTCCTATCATGCAGGACCAGGCTCTAATGGGCCCTCCTGCTGTTTCTGGGCCTGATGCAACACCCGGAACCTCTAAGTCCATGTGAGACCAGTTGACCCACGAGTCCCATATGGGTTCCCCATTTGCTCGGTATTCTACCGATACTTGCTTTTGAGCCTTTGTTCCAGAGTTGCCGATGCTGATGAAAGACCATAATCCTCAGGCCGATCGAGAATGCTATAGGAGACGCATTCATACAGCTGTTGGTAGATACGCAAGGGCATGGCCAGCGGTACGTAGTTACATGTTTAACGGGCATCCTCACGCATTGTGACTGAAGTTCGAACTGTGCTAGCAATGCTGAATTCGAAAGAAAGACCATCCAGTCCTTCGCGGAGGATGTCAGGAAGCGGAGGGCGCAGCCTCATGGAACCTATGAAGACTTGGTTGACATCGCAGCGACTGCTGCTGCACGCATCCTGGTCTATGGTGTCGACTGCCATGATGAGTGAGTGCCAACGACCCGGCCTGGTCTCCAATGCTGATCATCTTTGGGCATCGTATCTGACCAAGGAAACACGCAGAAGTCGCAAGGACCCTGCCTCGCTCACTCTCTACCGGAAGATGCGATGGCTTGTGAGGCGCGTTTCATCCGGAGCCACGTTCGTTGGTTTCTCACCCCCCCC
>LKEA01000027.1:131579-202479 GCA_003795315.1 Cytospora schulzeri | reverse complement strand
CATAACTGCTAACGCACGGCAGCTCAGCCGCTGGCCAGCGTGCTCCCGTGACCACTGATGTCTCTAATGGCGATGGTGCACTCGAGTTTGAGGTCATAGAGCGTCAAGAGCTTCTGAATGAGGCCTACGACTCCGGGTATTCCGTCGGCTTTGAGGCTGGCGTCCGGGCGGGAACCACCCAGGACCGACAGCGAGCACCTGAAGCCATCTATGCTGAGGGGTTTGCCGCCGGCCAGCGCGCGGAGATGGACCGTGTGCGCACGTATATGGCGGAGGTGTCGAATCGCACTGGTCATGCCATGAAGATCACGGGGCTGAATCCGGAACCTATACCGCAATGGGCACAGCCTATGCGACAAAGTGAACCTGCTTCGAGTGCTCCGAGGCCAAATCCGTCCGGAGATATGCAGTGGGACAACCGGTCTTCTAGGAGGACTACGTCGCCCATCCTCCCGGAGCCATCAAAGGGAGCCATGCTATCCCGCAGCAGTGGCTCGTCTCATGGGGTTTCAACCGGAAGCAAAGAGCTCAGCCAACTCGGTCCGGCTCCTGAAGCACCCATACAAGTCCGGCATCAGGCTAGACCCCGGAACGGTAATGACTCTCGGTACATGATTGTCACTTGTGTGTTCTGTGGCCGGGAGGTAACAGCCAGCTCCCTCCTGCGGCACAAAAAGAGACGACATCCTGCCGAACTGGCTGCTGTAGGCGTCGAACTCCAATGCTACCCTTGCTGGTGGCCCGGATGCGGGGGGCTCGGGGACAATTTCGTGCCAAATCAGTTGACGACCCACCTGCAACGAAAGCACAACTTTTCTCATCCGGGAGATTCGAATGCTTTCACGGAGAATATCAAGTACTACAGTAGGATGCCCATGGATGTAGTCATCAGCATCATCTCCGAAATTGGGCAGGAACTCAATGCCGTGAAAGAACGCATCAAGAGCCTCGAGACCCAGCTGCGGAAACAAAATCTCTCCTACGTTAGCCGACACGGTCTGCCGAACTTGAACCACCGTCACGAGACACGACAACACGTTCTCGATGCTATGTTGGTAGACAAAAGCCTACTACCACTAGCTATGCAAGAGCTTCGCCAGTTGCAGAGAGCCCGTGGCATGCGCTCACAGATACGCCATGATGAGGGTACATGGTGGGAAGTCGCAGACGATCTGGAAGCCGCTCTCAACCCCTCGGGTGCCATCGCCCGCGCTGTCGCGGCTCTTCCCCCGCCTGGTGATGGGCCCACTGTGCACATGAACGTGGGAGCACTGGTTGAGGGCCCAAACATGAACGATCCGAGCTGGGCGCCCCGGTACGCCCCGCTCTTCCAGACAGACTGGAGGGCGGCCACCTCTGCGGAAGACGACTTTGACGGGGTTATATTGCCCCCTAATGCCACCATTCGCAGGACGAACTTCGAGATTGTGATACCGTCACTTGCTCGGCCTGCTTCTACGCCCCAAGATCAGGTGGAAGAGGAGGGAGAGAAGGAAGGTTTCCAACGCCTCATGGCGGAGATCGAACAGAGGGTGGTGGACGATGATACGGACAACGACTGGAAGGAGGTGAACCCGGACGGGACGGAAGAGGCTGATGAGATTGAAGACGACGGGAGCAACTACGATGCCGTCCCATCTATAGGGCTTTCGCCTGAACAGCTCAAGAGGCCTGGGTCCTCGGCTCCGACACCAGGCCGCAACAAACGCCGCAAGTCTGTTCACTCCAGCAAGAGGGGAAATGCCGCTTCGCAGTAGGATATCACAGAGCGGTGGTATTCCATTGCTAATTACCTGAGCCCTTTAAGCCTGACGGGCGATGTTTCCCATTTTGTCGCTGTGTCCACAGGCAGAAAGTTTTGGCTACCATATGGACGCCAGCCACGCCAGTCTGTCGCCTGTATGACTGGCCATCATGCGAGATTTTATTCGCTGAAAACGCTGAAATATTCTGGTTTCTGGTATCTACAGGGTCGACTGTATTCTCAGGTGCACAAAAGAATGCTACAGATCGTAGGCCGGGGCCTCCGTCATGTCAAGGGCCAACAAGCTGCTGTTATATATTGTCTGACTAACTCATAAAGATACAATCACCAGGATTTGCATGCAGTCTTGGGGTTTTAACTTGGCGTCGTTTGTCAGTATAAAGCCGAAGCATATTTTAGATTCAGTGGAAATTCGCACTTCGATTATTTGCCGCGCCATCTATCTTGCACAACCAAGTTTAACTACTGCTTTCCGCCCCATGCCAACATTGTTCCAGCAAAACCATACTGTTCCTCTTTGAAGGACACGGCATCCAACTTCGAGAGACCGATAGAGGCGTCGAGATCCTTTACTAGCACGCCCATCCCCAGAAAGATACTTATCTAGGGGACAACCTTGTTGAAGAGGTTTGAGCCTGAATTTGGTTAGCCCTGAGACGTCGACGTGCTGGGGAAACTATGGGTACGACTTACCAGCAATAACCACCTGGAACTGCCCACGGGTCTCACCCGTGTTGACGAGATCAGCAGTCGTCATGGGATTAGAGTAGATCCAGCACATGACAGACGTCATGGATGGCGGGTTCGGGCAGGAGCTGTTGAAGCTCGGGGCGACGGTCGGCGAGCGTTGGAAGAAGATGTCAAACGACAGGCACCCGGCCGTGTTGTTGCAGTACGTGCCGCAGGCGGTCACATCGTAGTCGGCCAGGTTCAGCCAGCCCATCGACGTGGTAGTCGTCCTCTCGGCCCACGCATTCTGGTTGTACGCAACGTTGGCATAGCCGGCGAGGTTGGTGGTCGAGATCGCATCGTTGGCGAAGCCGCCAAAGTTCAGGAATGCGGCCGGGGTGTCCGGGCTGTCCGTCATCCAGAAAGTCAGCATGTGTGCGCGTACGCCGTCTTGGTCTCATGGGTCGGTCGGTGGAGGGGAGACTCACACTACGGTTGGTCCCAGGCCCCCAGGCATGTCGGAGGTGCACGCGTTCGGAGCCATCTCGGCCTGCTCGACTCTGGAGGGTCCTGCTGTCGCGCCGCCGAAGAGGGCCGCGAGCGCTGCGATGGTCCCAGGGATAGACCGCATTTTGTTTGCACGGTGATTTCAAGAACAAATTATGAGTGTGATTTCTCTACCTAGCCAGCTGAGTGAAGGAAGAGACGGAGACGGGCTAGAAAGGAAAGAGTACACCTCAAATAGTATATGTTCATTTCATTTTACTTATACGCTCCATACTGAGAAATCCAACCCATATGACATCTCCATTACTGTCGTTCTTCATTGATCAGCTCAACTGACGCAATATTTACCAGTATATTCATCTTAGTTCCCAAGTTTTGTTGAGGAGACATCATTGTGAACAATCAAGTCGATCGAAGGCGGCGTTCTAGCGAGAGGCCAATGGAGCTGCGATGCCTCAGAAACCACGATGGCAGCTCTCAGCCAGGGGTCAAGGCGGAGACTACAAAGTAGGAAGTGCGCGGAGAAGGCCATGTCAAGCTTGCAGGATGTCCAAGCATCCAAGGGTAGCAAGAACTTGCCCGTGCATCCTTCGGATATTCGTTGTAAGTACCTAGGTATTCAGGCGTGGAGCCACTCCGCCAGTTCCCGTATCATCAGTGAGACGGGACATTGTGGAATACGGTGTGGCTTTAATCCAGTTTACAATAGGACTATAATATACATGTATGTGGCATCTGAACAACAAAATGTTAGCTCACCTGGAAGACGTGAAAAGGGACAATGCCTTCCATTTCCCAATATGGAGCAGGCTTGGGCTTGATGCATCATGTATCATGTAAATAGAATACCGCATATTAGAACGATACGCTCCGTCTTCGAGACACATCGTGCATGTACTAATAAGCCTTTAGCTGTGAAACTAAAGACGTGCGCGACATCGCGGATCTCGTATTCAGAGCACTTAATCGCGAGAGCTCACTTCTTCCAACCGAGGTCACTTAAGCAAGCATCACGTAGCTATCATGCATATGCATCTCCCCTTATCGATATCAAGGGGAAGAAATCACATCAGCTCGCCTGCGCGAAAAGGCACATTTAGTATCTACGTGCCGGTCCGTTCCTCCCTTCCAAGGTTTCCCAGGGTGGCGAAAGTGGTTTCACGCAAAGTTACGGGATTGTCTTCCCATTCTTGTCACTTCTGAGTGGGAGATGCAATGGATTTGCGGCTGTTTCAAGCTGTGTATCGCAGTATGCTAACACCTGGTGCTATCTCCAAGGGCGACCTCGGGATTGATATGTAAGTGACAAGGTCAATAGTCCCCCTTCCCCCTCGGAATTTATTCTACAGCAAACAACGGAGGACTATGAAGAGAGCTATTGAGTGGACGAGCTTCGTTCACATCTGTAGGCATTTCGCAGCGTCTTACGTCACAGGTCTGTAGTAAAATTTGTTGGGTTGAATTGTCTTGACGTTAAGGCGAGGGCAAGTTGATGACTTGCATACTTAAGTATATAGCATTGGACCATTTTACATAGAGCCGAAGCAGTTTCAACTACTTATTCTCGGTCAAGGCTTTTGCGAAAGCGGACCGAGAATGCTAAGTCCATCTAAGTCTAAACGACGGAGAACTTTGATATAGTCTGTGACACATTGTGCACAGTAAGGCCAGAGACTGATTGCAATCCTTGAGGCCATTCTGGGGGTTTCACCACTCGATGATCGGTCGTCCAAAGACCAACCATCTATAATCCCACTCTTTTGATCCCGTCCCGATCATTCCATCGCACCCGACTCGTGTTTCACCAGAGCAGCTCGCACCTCCTCAACCTGGGTACTCAGCTCCTTCAACATACGCATCATCGTGGCCACATCAGACGCGGGCAGCGCCTCTGTCGTCGCTGGTATAGTCTCCCCAGGAGCGCTGACCGCAGACAGGGGAACCGGAGTCGCCGGCTCGGGGCCTGCCACATTTCCAGGCGTGGGGTCTTCCTCCACGATCGCAGGAGCCGTGTTGACTCTTCCGCGTGATTCTTGTTCTGTCCCGGCCTGCTTCGAGGTCCTCTTTGAGGCCTTGGACAGCAGGGCTGCGGGGACCTGCACCTTCCTGGAGTTCTTGAGGGTGTGCTTCTTGCTCGACTGCCTGTTGTCTGTCTTTCCGTTGATGGGCTTGGGCTGAGCTGGCTTTGTCCTTGTGCTGATGGTGTCAAATCCGAAGCTAAGCGCGGCCCTCTCAGCGGCCTCGCGTCTGAGGGCGAGGACTTCCCATCGCTCGTACATCCAGATGGCGCCGATCAGGGGGGCGTGTGTGCCCTTGAGCAGGAGAATGCGGATTTGACGAGCAGTCTTCTCGGGGGTGAAGAACAGCAGAGGTCGGAAGAGAACGATGGGGATCAGGTTCTGTGTCGGGTTAGAAAAGATGCGACCGTTTCAGTGCAAACACTTGGTACTTACGAATGGTGGCTGGAAGTATGTCAACTTGTCTGATGTGACTGCCTCCAGCACGTAAACAGAGTATACGTAAAGATACTCCTCGCGGGACGAGTCAAGAACCTGCCTCAGACTGTTGCTGATGTGTGCCATCATCGACGTAATAAGCAGCTGATTGGTCAAGCAGACGAAGATGATCATGACCGGCAGTCCGAGATAGGGCGAGACCTTTGGTGCGATATCAAAACCGACCACACCGGCTCCAAAGAAGACCTTCAGCACCGTGATGGAAAGGGCGTCCAGCGGGAAATGCCCTCTGGCCAACAGGATAAAAGTACTGAAGAAACCGAGGTAGATGATCAGAGTGAAGCCCAGGAAGCGGATGAACTGCTTGCCCATCTCCTTCAGACACGGCAGAAGACTGCCGTAGTAAGGGCTCAGACTGAGCAATGAGAATATACGGGGCGTCAGCAGGAGTGAGTGCAGCGCCAGGATGCTGAAGGCCCATTCCGTGGTTTCTTCGTGGCCGGTTCCCAGCCCGATCATGCGAAGGACGAAGAATGTGACACCAATCAGCAAGATGCCGATGTCCCACAGCGACCAGATATCCGCCGAGTAGAAGTACGCGCCAGACTCAACGAAGTCATCCATCTCGTCGAAAGCAAAGCCGATAGTGAAGACATAGAAGAGAATCTCCCAGATCGTGACATGGTACTTGACGCGCTGCAGGGACACGGTGTAGAAGAGCGCCAGGAAGCAGATGAAGAAGAGGATCTCGAAAGTCTTCATGTAGCGTGGCACACGCAAGCGGCACCATGGGTCGGAGACACGCTTCCCGTGGAATCGTGGCTTCTTGACCGCGTTGACCGTCAGTCTGTCCCAGAAAACGATATCGCCGTACCAGATGCTGTCGATGATTTCTTGAACCGCACGCTGGCTCAGGAACTTCTTGGCTCCCGAAACAGTTGCAATCTCAAGCGTATTCTTGAAGGTTCAATGTTAGTAATGTGCCTAGAAGAGGTAGACTATCATTGAAACTGAGTGGGAGGGGATAATTACCAGATTCATGAATGGCTCAGAGAAGCCTTCGCCCTTGTTTGGCTTGTCATCATCACTGTTTGCAGCACCGCCATTGCCGTTCTGGTGGCCATTGGCGGGTCGAGAAGGGCTCGCATGTCCATTTCTCAAGCCTGAAAGGAGGCCTGTCTCTTCATCGTCCTGGTCTTTGTCCTCATCATCCTCCCGAAGTTCAAAGAGCAGGTAGTCCAGAGCCTCCTGATCAGAAAGAGTGAGTACGAACTGCCATGCCACCAGCTCACAGGCAAAACCTCGCGCTTCGTTGATGTCACAGTTGTCATCCGACTCGATAGCCTTGAAGTGGCCCTTGAGAGCAACCAGTGCGGCGACCACGGCAGTATGGTGACAATCCTTGGACAGGTAGTTGATGAGCGGCTGAAGGGCCTTGAGATGCTTGCTGCTACGGAGGTCCTCCCAGCTCAAAGGTGAGTCGACGGCCTCGATGATGTAGCTACATAAAAATATGTGAGTTTGATATTTCGGCCGACCGCCACTTTCAGGGTCCAAAGGACTTACAGCGCCAACTTTTTGGAGAGTTCAGCGAAGCTCTCATCATCTCTGATCGTGGGCACTTCCGGCATGCCCAGGGCGGTCAGGGGCTTATCGTCTGAGGCCATTTTTGCTACGGAAGAAAAGATGTCGACGCTCGAAGTCCTCCTGGTATTCGCGGACTATTTACAGGTACGCGAGAGGTGATCCTTCTGGAGAATTTTACGCGTGCGGCTCTCTGTCCCCACCGGTAGGGGCCTACCCACTGGAGATCCACACACTCGATGTGTTGGCGAGCAGGGTGAGCACGGATCATATCATCGGACCAGTCTCGATAGAGAACCGAACGTACAGGGTTTTGTCATGGGTGTTCAATTGCCGGTGAGAACTTACATACGAAGAAGAATGAGTTGGCAGTGTTCCAGTGACATAGGCCCGGTTTGCTGTACAAGCTCACGCATATGGGAGTGGACACATTGGTTTCAACTGCACCTGGGGGCTGTGTGTACTCCCCATGCCAGGCTTCCAGGTAGGAATCTCTGTCAGAGTAGCGGTCGGTACTGAGCACATGCGAGATCTGTTTGCTAGGTACTGAGGGCAAATGAAAACTTGCAGTTGTCTTCGAATTTGGACTCTGTTTTCTGTTTCAGCAGGCCATCTTGTGCATCATCCTCAGATACAGGCTCGTTGTGTGTTCAACGTCTTTTGTGGGGATCAGGCCTGCCTTTGCCCGTATAAGCCATCACCAACTGCGGTGGGGAAAACCATCGCCCGTGGAGGCTGGACACTCAAACCGTGCGTGCTTAATTGAGTTTCCTCTGTTTTTTTTTCTTCCTGTTCGTATCTTCCCACTTCCCCATACAATTCTACCCTGGGGGTGGGGGAGTTGAAATGACAGTCTGTCTTCCACAGGGAACAGTTGTGGCGGTGCTCCAGCGTGGCGGCTGTTTGGTACGCTGTTAGTAATGCATTCAAACTCAGGGGGGCCGTGTACTTAAGCTTGTGTGTTACAATTTGCACTAGGAGTCAGGCAAATACACCGCCCCCTATTCTTATAAGCCGGCTTCATAGACGGACATCGTTGATATTGTGGAGGGACTCATGTAGTAATCTAAGGCATATATTTCAGTAATCGTTGAACACTCGCCGACCTATTTCCGGCCTCAATTTTGAGCCTTTCCAATAGGAACATTCTTCCGAAGTCGAAATCAGCTTCTGGACCCTCTACACATTGCTGGTCGACACGTTCAACACGGTAAACTTGGTACGGCAACTCAGTAAGACGGGCTACCTACTTAAGTAGGTAGGTAGATACAGCTAATTAGGTAGCTAATTAGGTAGCACCCTTTCAAAGCCAGAAGGTCTGCTAGCTGCAGCTAATCAGGTGGCAGTTTAGCAAGCACCCTTCTTAGCCGGCCGGCAAATCTCGTTAGCTAATCAAGTTTTATCCTTTTTCACCTTATATCTTTCTTGGGACAGAGACTATTCTGAAAACAGCATATCAAGAGAGTTATTGCTCTGTAGTATCATATCGTTACTTTGATATATAATTAGGATATGAAATCATATCACTTTCATTTTCAAAGGTAATAAAATATTGATATGTAAAATTACCTATAACTATTTGACAACCCATATGTACCCTATTACTAGGTAACTAATTACCTACGGGTACCTGAATACTTATAAATTCCTAAATCCCCGTAGGTAATTAGGTCCGCGGGTCTATTACCTACCCGGGGGTAATTCCTCAATCTGGACCTCTCAATCTGCGATGACTTCTACAACCTCGCGTACCCTTGGGTATAGATACAGATCAGCTTGGACGCCGACTTCTGCTGTACCATTTTCGTCGCCCTTCTCTGCATTGGAGTAAGTGATAGCATAAATTCCTTCGGGTTTGGATCGATACGAGACTGCAACGAGCTGTCAATACAACTGCCGCATACTGCATGTGACTGCAGCCCCCACGTGAAGCTCACCTGAGGGCGTCGCCTTCAGCCCAACATCCCCCCCCCCTCGGCCACGGACCTTACCAGGCGAGGCCATATCAGTCGAAGCACGCGGTCACTAGTCCTCTCCAGGACCCTGGGCTTACGTGGATCTTCGTGGGCTGAACATTCATAACCGCTGGACTACAGGCTATAAATGACAACCTTTGGCTATAATCTCGTAACCCCCGAGCTTTCCGTATTGACCATCATATAATCTCACTTCCATGTAGCTCAAAGAACGCACAGCAAAATGCGGCCAATTAGTTCATCTTTCTATGCTGACCTGCCACTATCAGCCGGTGTTCGTGACATCCGAGTGCTAGTTATTGAGCCGGGGCACATACAAACGCCGCTAAATGTCTCGATCAAGATAATCGACCTTGATGATCCGAAGCGAGCGACATATACCGCTTTGTCCTACACTTGGGGCAACCAGAACAGAACGAAAGCCATCTTCAGAAGAGAAGAGGAGGTCCCTGTCACCCCCAATCTGTTCAACGCACTACAGCACCTACGATCACCCAGCCACCCCCTCACTATCTGGGCCGACGCTGTTTGCATCAATCAAGAAGATGATGCGGAGAGATCATCCCAAGTGGCAATGATGGACGATATCTACAGGAAGTGCGAGATAGTTCATATATGGCTGGGATGTCCTGAACGCCCTCTGGCCGCCCACCACAGTCCTTTCGCGCTCGTGGAACACTTCCTTGATAACAAGCACTTTTTCGAGCTACCGGGCTATTGGTGGGATGGTAATACCGCCTCGTGGAAGTGCGATACCCAGGATCCGGACTTCCGCTCTATGATGGACGCATTCATGTTGATACACAACAGCGCCTGGTGGAACAGGTCCTGGACTGCACAAGAGGCAATCCTACCCAAGGTGGCTCTCTTCCGATATGGTGACTGGACCATGCCGTTGGAGGATTTCTGGACCTGCCAATTGAACCGAATGCGTCATCTCGGGAATCCATGCTGCATCGTCGCATACCAAGCAGTCGGCAATACGCCCCCACGAGTCTCGATGGACCATGTTATGGGCGGGGTCGACTGTGTCAAGCTCGTGCAAGACGCAAACAGCCCGTACAAAACACTGCTTGACGTGTATCGAAAGTTTGCAAACAGGAAGTGCTTTGATCCCCACGATAAGATCTATTCCTTGTTAGGCTTTCTCAGACCTGAGATGCCTAAGATACAGCCAGACTACACTCGACCCGTTGGCGAGATATATCTCGAGACCTTCTGTATGATGATAAGGGAGAGGAAAGGCAACTTGTCCACCCTTTTGGGCGAAGGATTCAATAGCGGCAAGCTAGGTCTCCCATCTTGGGTCCCCGACTTTTCGGGAACCTACGGCGCTCCGCAGTATATCCTCACACGATCTCTTGATGCTTACCCCCTCTTCTCTGCTTCTGGGGACAGGTCGGGAAAGCTAGAGATAGTCGACAAGAAGAGTCTTCAGGTAGCCGGGATCTGTATTGACAAGATTGAAGCAAGGTCTAAGCTTATTCACTCAGCCTGGGCACCTAACCCTGGAGAGATCCTCGAGGACTGGCGTCGCACGTGTCGCCGACAGGGTATTAACATCAGCACGACGTCCAGGGACAAGGCATTTTCCCTCCTCCTAACGGGCGAGATGGTCGAGGACTTGTTGACCACCAAATACCACAGGCTCCTGGAGGATGATCCAGATCTGCTGACTGACTCTCAGTGGCAAAGATATATGGCCCTAGAGAGTGATGGCTCGTCTCTTTCCCGCGCATATCGTATCACCGTGGGCTGTATGGTCGACCGAAAGACCCTCGTCGTCACGTCACGCGGATTCATCGGGCTCTCTTTATCGAACGTAGTCATATAAGTGTGTATATGTAAATCCGTATTATATTAATTCTATAGAGAAGGAAGGAACTAGTCCGAGGTCTAGTCTATTTATATATATATAAGAGGAGTATATATAAGTACGGGGTATCTAATCTATATTATTAGCTAATAACTTCTATTCCCGTTAACACTCCCCCTCGAACTAAATATACTTTATCTATATCGTTATAAACTCCCCTTTAAGGTAAGCCTTTTTATCGTTATCTCTACTAATACTTATTCGTTATAGCTATATCTATAAGCTATATAGCTATATAAAGCGTATTTAACTAGGAGCTGATTATCGTAACGTTAGTATACCTTCTAAGCCTAGTACTACTCTGAATTCTTTAAAGGCTAGTCGGGCTAAGGGCTTTATAAGCCTATCTACGAGTTACTATTTAGTTAGCGTATATCGTATCTTAACGATACCCTATTATTATATTTCTCTAATATAGAACTCTTAGATATATATATATTTAGCCTTCTAATAATAAGATTAATCTTTAGATAGAACGATAGCTCCCTAATTATTATTATAGATTATTATAACAGCGATCTCGCCTTACCTTACGCCTAGTTCTTCGAGTAATCGTTATAACTATATAGCTTCTTTTACTATAGTAGTCTATATTATAAGTTCGGCTTTATAGGTTAATAGAGCGATAACTATTTATCGTTTTAACTACTAGCTAATTAGAGCGCTTCCGATATAGAATATATATCTAGAAGTAGACCTTCTAGTTTTTATATCTCCTTTATAATCTATATCGGAATAGCTAACTAGTAGCTAAAGATCGCTTTAAAATACGAGTTTAAAGTCGATAGTAGATTTAAAATATCGAAAAACGCGTTAAACGGCCTATATATAAGCCTCTATTAGTCTAACTAGGTACCTGCTAAAGAAGGAAACCGAGAAAGCGATATCTAGCTTAATCTCGAGTATAGCGTATATAAGAAAGCCGATAGCTCGAGTATACTTATAAACTAGGGCTTTATTTAGTATATAGTTAATAGCTATAGGTATTAGTAATAAGGTTTCTATCGGTATAAGATAGCTATTAAGTTTATCGAACTCTAAGTCTTTAAGGATCTTCTTAATATAAGCTTATTAGCTAAAGCGAAGCGTACGAGTAATACGATTCCTTTCGATTATTATACCGAGGTAGTATTTATATTCCCCTAGGTCTAATATCTAGAACTTAGAGTTTAGTAATTTCTTAACCTCGTTAACTTCGTTTAGAGATAGTCTAGCGATAAATAGGTCGTTTATATAGACGGCGATATAAATATAGTTATATACGAAGACTCCGGAGTCTATAAAGAGTATAGTAAATCCGATTAGTTCGAAGAACTATATAAGAGTTTTATATTAGACTCGTAGTAATTATTTTAGCTTATAAAGTATATAGTTAAGCTTATAAACTTTATTCTCGTTATTAGTAGGTAGGCCTAGAAGTTATTTAACGAAGATTTCTTCCGTTATATATCTATATAGGAAAGTAGTTTTAACGTCTATCTAGTAAAGTTCGAGATTAAAGGCTATAGCGATCGCGAATAGTACTTTATAGTTTATAGGTTTTACTACCGAGGCGAAAGTCTTGTTATAATCGATACTTTCTTTCTAGAGAAATCCTTTAATTACCTATCGCGTCTTATAGCGAAAAACTTCCCCGTTAAGTCCTTTTTTCAGCTTATATATCTATTTACCTTTAAATATCTTCCGGCCTATTATAAATAAGACGAGAGTCTAAATAAGGTTATCTTTAAGTAAGCGTAGTTCTTCTCGTATAGCTTATTATTAAAACGTCTAGTAGTTACTATTTTATACTTTATAGAGCGTCTATAATTCGGGCTAATCGATCTCTTTTATAGTTCTTAGGAGTACTATTATTATTAATTATAGCTTAAACGTTTAGTTATCGATAGTTAGTAATATAATATTAAAGTAGCGAGATTTTAGGGCTTATAGTATTAATCGAGGGCGTAGGCTTTTATAGCGGTCGCTATTAGTAGTTAGTTCTATAAGTAGAGTCTCGTTTATAAATAGTTAGTTATTAGTAGCGATAGGTATTAGTTATTTAATTAGTAGTAATAGATAAGGGCGTTTTAGTAATAATACTTCTAATAGTAAGTCTCCCCTTAATAGGGTATTATCGTTAATATCGTTATAAACTAATCGTATAGCCTTTATTTTAGCGTATAGGTCTTCTATCTTACGCTTAATTAAAGGTATAAAGCTAGTTTTATTAAAGGTAATATTATTAAATTTAACTAGGTATCCGGTATCGCTAAAGATAACGTAGCTATAGGCGCTCTTATAGCCTAATAGTCGCCCTATAGTTATAAGTCTTAAGAAGACTTTTCCGTTACGTTTAGCCTTAGGGAGTAGGTATATAACAGGTAAGCCGATAATCTATAAGTAGTCGAGATTAAAGCGTTTATAGTATTAAGCTTTATATTATATAATACTAAGACGTTTATTAATCTAAAAGTTATAGATATAGATTATAGCGTATTAGAAGATCGTTAGCTAATACTCTCTTAAGAGTATTACTCTATAAATAATAATAACTAGTCGTTCTTATAAGAGACGGTTAGCCCGTTTTATAATATTATTCGACTAGTATTAATTAGTATTAGTATAATATAGACTAATACTATAGTTATTATAATAAATAGATAAGAGCGCGTTAACGAACTTCCCGCTTTTATTAGCGTATAAGTAGTAGTATCGTCGTTTAGATCGTTCGTAAAGTTTTAAGAAAACGTTAATCTCGTAGGTAATTATAACGGCTAAGTAGTCGATTAATAGGAGTACTTATATATATCCGGTAAACCTATCGATAATCGTAAACTAATACTTATATCCTTTTCTTCCGGTTACTCGGAAAGGGCTATAGATATCTATATATAGGATTTCTAATAAGTATATTCCTCGTACTAGAGTATCTATATATAGTAATTCTTTAAGTTTTATAAAAGCGTAGGTTTTATAGGGGCTCTATATAATATCGATAAGACGAATCTTAATAGATAGTTTTTTAAGTTATTAGAGGGAGTTATAACCGAGATAACTAAGTCGTTAATACTAGATATTATTACTAAGATTAATAGAGAAAGTAGCGAATTAGGTCTACTCTCTCCTCTATATATTAAACCTATAGTAGTTTATAGCGAAGTATAATAATGAAAATAGTCTTTCCGTTCTAAAAGATAGTATAGCTATTTTCGTTAAAGAGAAGTTTAACCCTTTTCTTTTAGAGGTCTACTATAGCGAATAGATTAACCTTACTATTTAGGTTATAGATATAGTATTCGAAAAGAATAATATATCTATTCTTTATTCTAATCCGAGTAGTTCTTTTATCTTATAACTATAAGGTTATCCTATTAAAGCTTATAATAGATAGTCTTAAATAGAAGCGAATATTACTTATAAAGTTCTCTTTATAGACTATTAATAATACTATTACTCTAGTATCGATAACCTAATATTCTTAGAGTATTTTAAGTAGTATCTCTTTAATACTAATAAATAATATATCTCCTATAGCGTAGTCGATAATATTAGAGAGGTTAATAGATAAGAACTAAAAAGTATCGTTAATAGCTAGTACTAAAAGTCTTATTATTATAATAAAGTTTAAATTAACGTTTTAAGACTAATCTTAAAGTTTCTATTTCTTATTTATTACCTACTTCTACTATTAGCGCTACTAATCGCATTCCCTATCTCGTACTTTTATAAAGAGTTCTTTAAGTTCCGGGTACTTCTATTAGTATTTATATTTAGAGTATCGATACTACTAGTCTTCTTTTCTTCTACTCTAGTAGAAAGTATAATATAGTACTACTATTATCGTTTTAAAGTTTCTAAGCTCTAACCTTACCGATAGTATTACTATCTTCTATTTAGAGCCCTTTTATCGTTATTCTTTAACTTCGATAGCCTCGACTATTTTCCCGAATATAATTACTAATATAACTACTCTATCTTTCGTAGTAAGTAGTAAAGAATATTATATATAGAAGGAAGTAAGGAAAATATCGTAAATAGCGTTAAGTCCGTTAAAAAATTTACTAATAAATATTAAATTATTAATAACTACTATCGAATAGTATTAGAGGAGTTAGTTATAAGCGCGTTATATCTTTTCAGCGTACTATATTATATTAATATAGTTATCGAGGCTAAAGTTATTATAAATATAGAAGAGCTCTTAAAAGTATACGAATCTTTAAAGAAGGAATTATTACTTTAAGACTTTAAAGAGTTAGAAAACGTTTTCCTCCTTCTCGTTAAATATTTCCCGGATAAGGGCTTTTACGTTATCGCCTAGCTATTACCGGATCTAAATATAGGCTTATTCCTACTTATCTTCTTAATCGTAGACCTTCTCTTAATAATTAGTTTCGTTCTCTCTTATAACTCTTTAAGGCGTATCTTTATCTCTAAAGAGTAAGCTTCTATAACGGTTGATTTTAAGTATATCGACTACTTTTAAGAACTAGGTTAGCCCTTATAACTTACTAATTAGAAAGGGTAGCTTCTCTTATTTATCTTAAGACTTATCGTTTATCCTTTTAATTTAGTAGCTATCTATCGTACTATAGCTAACGTTATCGTTAAATCTCTTATCGTATCTTCTCGAGTATCTTTTAAGCTATATCTTTCTTTAATAGTTTTTAGACTTTATATTTTAGAGCTCTTATTATTAATAGCTAGATTATCTCTATTACTTCTATTATTATCTATTTAGGTAGTCTTTAAGCTATAACTATAATATAGCTACTTATTAATACGTTTACGCTATAGTCTAGAACGTCCCGGGTACTTATAGTTACTAGGGTTATACTACTTATAGGAACGAGTTTTTCGCGCGCGCTTAAATATTATAGAACTTCGGTAGGGCTTTCCTTATCTCGATCGTACGGATAGGTCTACCCTTCGGGTATAACCGCTTCGTAGTCTTAGAGTTTAGTAGAACTTATAAAGGATAAGGTACTAAGTTTTTCGTAATTATATAGTTCTATAGATAACTATAATACTAATATCGGTAGGTATTCGCTCTATTCTTCCTCGTCTTTAAGACCGAGGGCTACTCGGTCTCGTAACTATATAACTATATCTACTATATATCGGAAGTATTTTTAATTAAATAATCGGTATATTTATAGTCGTATTATCGGGTATAATCGGAAGTTATATCGGTATATCTTCCGCTATAACTATTAAGCTCTTTTAAGTTAATAGAAGGAAGGGTAGTAGTCTTAGGTAAAGTAAATAGTATTATCTCTTCTTATAGTTTATATATAAGTTAGTTTATTCTAGCTTTATTAGTACTCGAGGGAAATTTTCTAATAAGTATAATTAATAACCTATAAGTATACCCGGAAGGGGTTAGTATAGCTTAGCCGGTATATTATTAAGAGACCCGGGCTTATAACCTATCGAACGTAGTTATATAAGTATATATATGTAAATCCGTATTATATTAATTCTATAGAGAAGGAAGGAACTAGTCCGAGGTCTAGTCTGTTTATATATATATAAGAGGAGTGTGTGCAGGTGCGGGGCATCTAATCTATATTATTAGCTAATAACTTCTATTCCCGTTAATACTCTTGGCCTGTAGTGGAAGTTGGGGACGAGGTCTGGATATTGGATGGGGCAAACACCCCGTTTCTGCTGCGGAAGCCTGCGGAGGATAGCCACAGCAATCATCGGGTGTTGGTAGGAGATGTGTACGTCTACGGGTTGATGCATGGGGAGGGCGTTGACGAGGCCCCGCCGAGCGAGTCGATTATTCTAGTCTAAAGTGCAAGTGTCATTCATTGATCCCTGTCGGCTATATTATGTAACAATTGTCGTTGTATCATAATCATATAGTTGCTCAGGGGTTGATCAAGGCGGGGAAGGAAGGAGAAAGCCCAAGAATTACGAGGTCTGCTGGAGAACTCAATGGCTATGTCATTCATTCAGGATGGAAAGTGACCGACCTAGACTTGTCCCATAGGTCGGTATTGAAGAATCTAAACTGCAAGTAAGCGCACAGCTGGAAGTACCCCAGTCAATCTCATTGTTAGAAGCAACGTCAAGCCTCTTGTTTTGAGGTTATCTCTTCCCGATCTAGTAATTAGTCCAGCCAGGTGGTTCGTTCTTGTAGGTATTATTGAAATAAGAGCTGAACGAAATGGTTCATTGTTTGAGCCTCTTTAGTCTTTACGTGAGTTCAGCCAGTTAAGACACGTATTATAGAGGTCGAAGTTGTATAAGTTATATATAATGGGAGGGAGGCTGAACTTACCTAAGTACCTAGTACATAATAGTTAGAGAGGCGTGGTCCGTGCGAAGGCTATACAAAGGGTCCGGTGTGACCGGCGATCAAGGGGTCCGAAACCTGCACAGGTTATACAGTACAATCATCCATATCATTTGTGTCTTTGCGCCCAAAGTTGGCAACGTAGAAGATACCCTGCTGCTCCTTGCTGCAGCACATGCCTGCTATTTCTCCTCCTCCGGCACTTCTGGAGCTTCATAGACTTGTCGACAGGGATCATGAACAGCTCAAGTCGGTGGAAGAGGACCGAGCCCCGGCCTCAGCACTGGCGAAAGCTGTCAGAATGATAACTGTGACGGTACCTAGTCTATGGAGCCTCATGGTGCCGATTCTGGCAAGTTGAGCTTCGCAAACAGATCTTATGTCCCGTTAGAACGATAACACGTATTTTGGCGGCCTCTTATTTAACCTTTGGGAACTCAACCGGACTTGGTGCCTTACCGCGATGGAGTTTTGCAACAGACGGCCAGGATCGGTGGATCAAGCTTGTGTAGTAGCTGGAAGGGGCGACCGGTTTGTTTACGGTGCACATAAGAAAATATTTACTATAGTAGATGTACTGGAGATCTTTTCTCCAGAACATCATTAATCTATTTCCTAAAACGGGCTGGCCCCGTTCACCTATTTCTACTATAGAACTTCATGGTGATGAGACTGGGACGCCCTCGATAAGGAGTTTAAACAATGATTGCTCCCATCAATAGCCTTTTCCAAGTTTATTAAAACCTCCCTTCCGGGTCTGCTACTTCTACTACTTCTACTACTACTACTACTACTACTACTACGAAACTCCCCGACCGGGTCTGAGAACCTACTATTACGATACGATGAAAACCTTCTTTCCGGGACGATTGCTTCCCCTACCTTTGATCGAGTTTTGAATTCCCTATCGACCGAGTCGAAGACTTTTCTAAATATACCGACCGCGAGAAATGACTTTCGAAGAAGTGCCAAACCTGCCCGATACGCCCTTATTTGTTTGCTTGTTCCGGCCTAGATAGGCGTCCGGTTGCGATGGTACTCGCTGTGGCTTTGGTGCCGGCTTAAGGCCTAGATGGAGAATGAGATGGTAGTGGGTGGCTGTGCCTGTCCGGCGGTATCTGCTTTTATTTGTTTTGTTTGTTCGGGTGAGGGAGGCTGTGGACTTCTGGTGAACTTCGTAAACGGGTCGAGTACTTGATGGAAACTTTGTGAACGGGTTGAGTGGTATTTGATGGAACTTTGTAAATGGGACGAGTGGATTGACTTTGACGGCTTTGATGGGTTTTGGCGATGGCTTCGAATGGGACCTCGGGGTCTCGGTCCTTGTGTGAAGAGGGCGCCGTGTAGTAGCTGGAAGGGGCGACCGGTTTGTTTACGGTGCACATAAGAAAATATTTACTATAGTAGATGTACTGGAGATCTTTTCTCCAGAACATCATTAATCTATTTCCTAAAACGGGCTGGCCCCGTTCACCTATTTCTACTATAGAACTTCACTTTCTGGAGTCATGCTATATCGACTGGTAGCTTGGTTGCGGTGCCTTAACAGGCGGCCTTTGCAGTGCTCGGACGACGCAGAGTGATGAGGAGGCAACAAGGAAATCTTTGCGTATGAAGTCCCAGTCTTATGGCCGAGCGAGCAGCCATCTGTTGGGCACAGACTGGGAGTTTGTGATGACGATCTAGCATGAAAAGAGCGACCTGTCATCCTCTCCGGTGATGATCGTGCGGCGTTGGGGTCTGATCGTTATGGATCAAGCTTAAAACCGACCCGAAAGCGCCTACATGTACGTATATATATGTGGGTTCTTATCTTTCACTCAGACGGAAGAGCTACGGTACCTCCGATGTGATAATGCACCGCGTTGCCGAGGCGTAATCCCCGGTTCTCCATACACCCAGTAAAGATTAGACAATGTCTTTGTATTGATCAGGCTTTCAAATATTTACGCTCAGGTTATCTCAGACTTGTAGTATATGTCTAGTTTCGACCCGTCCGGGACCACAGGGCCCCACCTCCAATCCTTCGACGTCTGACTGGCGAGCTGGTGATATTTGCTGAGACAATCTCCGTGGTACACCCCGTCGTAGGATAGTCCTCACTGTACGTGCCCCCCAAGACGCTCCTGAGCCAGGCCCATGCAGCAGGAGCACCGTTGAAGTACTCAGTAGAGTGATCGCCCACAGTATTGCGTCGATAGAGAATATTGGCATCAACTAAACAAGCCCAAAATCAGCATTTGATTCTTTGCGGGTGGCAGGCTTCAAAGCGATTATGATTAAAACTCACGATTGCAGTATTCTTTCACTAAGGCGTCCGTGTCATTGATGGCACTGATCTCATCTCCAATGGCTTTGTACACATATAACGGCATCTGCGGCACGCCATGGTAACCCATGATGCCATCGAGGCTGATCACTTTCGCCGATATGAGGCTAAAAAAGTCATCTAATCCTCCAACAAAATAGTCTCCTATGTCTTGGTAAGCGTATACCACGGAAGCTTGGGTCGCTGTGTAATTTAGAGCGGCCAGGAAGCCGGTTGCGTTGTATGGGCCTGATGTCTTCAGCCTGGAAAGGAGATAGGCTCTTTCTTCAGGGAATTGACTCGCTATACCCAGAATTGCGGACTGGGTAATTATGAGACTGTATCAATCATCTGTGTGGCGACTCAAAAGTGCGAAGGGGAGGCAGGCACACTTACGGGACTCAGTCCCGCGCTAGGGGATTCGTTGATGGCCAGCAACACGTGCGAGATATTGGGAGTGAGACCTCCAAGGGCAGTACCACTGAAGTTCAGCTCAGGAGCGTATTGGACCTGGAGCTCAGCCGCCCACTCGCTTGCAAGCGCGCCACCAGAGTATCCCCACATCGCATAGCGGGCATCCTTAGCCAGGCCAAGCTTCTCGCACGCATTCAGGACAGCGCGTACCGAGTCGATGGTTGCATGACCAGACTGTACTCCGGCTGTGAAGCTTGCCAAAGGCCCCTCGTAGTCCGGCACGTTGACAAACCAGCCATATGACAGACCCGTGCTGATATCGGCCCGCAACGGGACAGATTCTTCGTTGTACAAGACATAGCTGATGCTGGCGTCAAGAAAGGCGGAGTCATAGGGAACCTGGTAGGACAAGAGTGCCGGGGCTGGATCTTGGGGCACTAAGACAGTGGTCACCGCCCAGTCAGGCCTGTAGCGGCTGTTCGTAGTCCGGTAAAGGATGTTGTACGCCGCCGAACAGTTGGTCACAAGGGAGGTGAGGTTTCCAGGGGCTTCACGCAGTCGTAGAACTGTTCCTGGTTTCGTGTGCTCGAATCCATCGGGGGCGGTGTACCAAGGGTCCTGGAGTGGCGGAATAGGCTCTGCAAGTTGCAGGTCACCATATCTCTCGGAAATGGTTCCTGCATCACTGGCAAGAGACGCCATGGCCTGCAATAAGAGGCATGCTAATATCAAGAGTGCTGAAGATATAGACAGCATCATACTTAGTATCCGTTACTTGCAAGGCTCAGGGGATTCAGAGGAGTAATAAGTTTGCTGCTGTATTTGTCGATAGCCTGCTCCAGTGCTCGCATGTGCGGGTTGGTCAAGTAATGTTCCAACTCCACCAGTGTATTTGATACAGATGCCGCGAATATTGAGCCTCTTGATCAATCTCATGTTGTACGTGATGTCATATTAATATTTTTGTCGGCTTTGGGACTGCCACGCAATTCGAGGCTGGATACCGTAATATTCGGGGAAATATCACCCCCTCCTACCGGCTCCCGGCACAGCACCCACCATTCACCACACTAATCAACACCGGGTTATATTCTTGCTAGCGCTGACCATTTCCAGTAAGATATCTACTCTTTGTCGTATGTCATCCAATGTAGTGGAATAGAGGGACAAGAGTCAAGGGATACCGGACCGCGGTTCCTGTTCCAGCGTGGCAGTGCATCCACAACGAACTTACTGACTGCTATCCAGACATGGATCCTGCTCCTTGAATGAGAAGCAGCCAGTTGAGATTTAGCCATTTATCAAAGTTCCTATCTTCGTGATCTTGCACTGGCAATATCCCGGTCTGAAGCTGACACACTGCCCGGTCACAGTAGTGGGCACACATACACATTTCCAAGTGATAATGTTAGTATATCAGCCGCGAATATACGTCGGTTCCCCCCTATGAAAACTTGCAGTGCCCAATGCCAAGCTTCCGTACTTAAGTAGCTACGAAAGTTGTTCATTGCGGCAGTAAAAGGACAATTCTCCGCTCCCAAGTCTGACCATGGCAAAGTATGATTACTAAATCCCTATTGCTTCCGCTCAGCTAGGAACAGCAGTAGACCTTACAATACAATGCTACAATACAATTCTTACCGACAAGTGCCGCAGGACAATACCAGTCCTCGTGAAATTGCTATTTGAAGTGTCAAAAGGCGGAATTGGAACTCTACCGAACGTTACACACGGAATATGGACGGGAAAGTGTGCAAAGAGCTCTTCGAACGATTCGGGGATCTTTGTCTCGATGTCCAGGTCTTCAACGACTATGATAGCGGCCCGGGCGGGCCATTGATTTTGAAGTTCCCGCGAGGTACAATGACTTTCAAGATCTTCAACACAGCCGATGGTTGGCCCCCTTGTCTACTACCCCTGGGAAGCTCCTATATATTGCCCAACCATGTGATATTTCATAGTGTCCCGAATTCCCAACTCAAGGTTCCCAATCCAACTCAAATCAATCACACATAACAAAACAATCTCCTACAGTCAATCCTGAAAAATGTTCAAGGATCTCATTCAGAAACTTGGAGGTGGTGAGGACAGTCCCAATAAGGAAGCAAGACTGGGTCTCAAGGACTTGAAGAAGTTTCTGACCGCTAACCAATACAACAATCTGGTGGCCCTGGAGAAGGAGAAAAAGGCGAGTCGTAATCCACGATCAGGCCCAGTGCACAATGAAGTCAACATGTTAGTAGATGGCTCACCTGAGGCTGTACGGGTCAGTCTGCTTGCAAAGTCTATGATGGAAAGGCAACCTTAGTTTGGATTATTCTGGACGTTGGTTGTAACGTGTGGTCTTTGACTTGGTACGTAATCATTGAACCCCCTTACGGGCTATAATATCGAATGTCCAAGTACACTTCAGCGTCTCGCAGGCGCTGTACAAGATCTGAATTAGTACTGCGCAGCCTGTCTGTTACAACTCTTGCAGCTCCAGCTTAGCACTTGTCAAATCCTCATCCACCTGAAACTCAATAGGTACATCCGTCTCGTTCAGTATCTAAAACACGGAGCTTGAAAAAGGTGGGTTCGCTCGAGGCACTGAAACCAATACCAAAGATGACTGGGATTGGAGAAGCGAGACCAGTAGAGAAACATCGAGTCCTTCCATCAGAATCTATCCATTCAACCACCACCGGCGTAGCCGAGACATTAAGGACATACGACGGATCAACCATCCTGAAGGTGAGAGTGGGAGCCTAGGATATAAAGCTAGTGGTCCGTACACCGAGGACTGGTACATACAAGATAATGACCAGGTGGCTCGAAACTGAAACCCCTGTGCGCACATGCGCACAGTGTCCCACCCTCCCAGGCGTCGGTAGCAGAGCAGCTTCGGCCCCGATGTTTGCCTGGCCAAGGAACAACAAGAGACCCTGTCCCACGGCGGTCCTGGGGAAGTGAGGTACGAAATGGTATGATATATCGTGAAATGATTGCCGTGAATTTGGCGGACTCCGCAAAGTGCAAGGACATATAACCACCTTGACAGCCTCGGGTTCGGTGGCTTGGTCACAGCTGACCTGATGTCATCCACTATATACTATGATATGCATACGATTAAAGCCTGGGCTTTGCTTGGTTCAGCTCCTTCTCTGCCCTCTTTGCCTCCCTTTCGAAACCCTGGATCTTGTAAGTCACCATGCCCGTCCAAACCTCGAGCCACTTCTGATCGAACGGCGGTAGTCTGCGACCCGTGGTTCCTGGAGCAGGATCACCTGCAATATCTCTGAGGAACTCGAGGAAGTCGGTGTAGTCAGGAGCGATAGAGTAATAATCTTTACCTCCCTTGAACTTTGCTACGCGTTCTTCTTCCCACTTTCTTTGTTCTTCCACTGGCGGCAAAGCTTTAGCTCGGCCCGCGAGATGTCTAGCAACCGCTACTGCCTGCCATTCGTACACCCGGAAGGTGAAGCCTCCGCCAAGCTGGGCAGAAAGATTAGTTGAAATTAAAGAGCCGGGTGTAACAGATGAGTCAACTAACCATCCCTATGAACGCCAGAGTCGGATCCTCAATATCCCAGGTGTGCTGGTACACTCCTGGCAATCGACGGTGAGCCTTTCGGATGCGCTCGTGGACTTGAGGCAGCCAGGGCAGACTGAATGTGTACCCTGTTCCAAAGATGATGTGATCGACATCATTCAGTTCGGTACCATCAGCAAAGGTGACCTTCCCTGTCAGCGGATCAAGGCGGCTAATCTGCTTCTTCACGACGATATGAGGGTGCTTGAAGGGTGCCCAGCCAAACGCCGGAATGGGCTCGCCGCGTATAGATGCATACACCGGATGTTGGGCTTGCGGAAGGATTTCATGGAGTACCTCGTGAGAAGAGACCGACCCGCCCACGATTATAACTCGCTGGGGATAATATCAGCGCCCTTCCTTGTAGTTCATTGACTGCACAGGCATACATACCTTCCCCTTGAACTTGTCAGCACTTCGAAAGTGCTTGCTGTGTACAATTCTCCCTGGAAACCTCTCGTCGTATTCGACAAGACCTGGTATGTCTGGGAACCAAGGGACATTGTAGTGGCCAGTTGCTACTACCAATGCATCAAACCACTCCCTCCACCAGTAATCTTTTCCAGGCCCTTCCTTCCTGAGCGTTAAGACCCATTCATCTCCTTCCTTCACGGCCCTTTCGACCGTGGTTCCAAGCTCCAATAGCTTATCGTTTCCATTCTTCACGAAGATATCCTCGACCCAGCCCCGGATCGTCTCTCGGTGTCGGAAAGGAGCGCCAGTGCCGTAAGTCTTCAATGTCCGGTCGGATAGCTTGTCTGGGAACGGTTCCTGTGTAAAGCTCATGATGGAAGGGGTTATATTGCTGTGCAAGTGCTCATGCAGGGCCGAGTCGGAGTAGCGCAGCTGGTGACTATTGACAGCCTCCGACTTGGGCGTTTCCGCCGGCAATTCAGCCGGTATTGGTACTGCTACATCAGCGTTTCCCTTTACGAGATCAAGTAAAGAGGGGATCTTGGGTGGTAGATGGGGCGTATGCACCCTGGGGATACGTTAATTTTGTATAGTCCAGGGGAGGGTCGTTCAGCTCACCATGTGCCCCCAATTATTGGCCGTCTATCGAACACCCGAATGGTCTCGAACGCCTGCTCCTTGACCAAAGCATCAGTCGTGATGGCCCCTGACGGACCAGCGCCGATCACAGCCACGCGGCGAGCTTTTACGGCCATATTTAGAATTGAGAATGGAAGTGTGGTTCCGTTTTCTGGCCAAGGTTTCGACTGTAATATGAATACCTAAGGACAACAAAAAGTCTCGGGGTCTCTCAGGGCGCCCTACACGAGGAAAGGCTAGTCAAATCAAGATATCCTTGTTGGAACCCTGGGAAGGCTCGTCAAACACTTTCTGTGTTCATTTATACTTACCTCACATGTACAGCGCCCCCGTTATCATACATGGGTTGCCGGTTTGGAGGTCGCGCAAGTCGTGCAGTAATTACGTTTGCCCCATGGTTCAGTGATCACGCAAGATTGTTTCACCTGGATCCAACATCGTACTGCAAGCACGACAGATATGCCGCATTGCACGTCAACACCACCACAGATTATGCGAGTTTCGGCGATATCTAAAGATGCCTCAGACGGCTAATTGTATTTCCGTACATATTCCGCTATAGAAGCGATTTCTAGAGAAAGCTTGGAGCTCCCCACGGGCGATTAGTTATGACAGAGCTATAGAGTTAGTCGAGACCGTAAGATCCTGCGTCTAGTATACGTAGATAGCCATGACTGCCCGAAGCATAGGGTACCTCAGCCCAGTGATCTGTTAAACCAAAGACGTGTATAGTTTCACTAATCATTGCAGAAAAGTGTTGTCAATATCGTATAACTACGTACGCACTTACGTACTCGTGACCCTCCCTGTCTTTGTCAAAGGGCCATGATGCCGTAGGGTATTGAGTCTTTTAACATCATTAGAACCTTGGAAGCTCTCCTAATACATTATCAATGACATAGGGATGGTTCCATGCATTTGTGAAATAACTGGGGTACACATGGACACTTGGGAGCTATAGGAAGTTGATGTTTGTGAATTTAATTGAAGGCCCTATCGTATCGAGCAGGCCGATCCTTGATTGCTATTCTGCAAGCACTACGTAAAGGGTAATCATTGTTTGATTCTTCATCTGGACTGTAACTTTCTACCTCACGCAGGTTGGCAAAGGCGCGAATTGGGTGCATGGCCATGGAGTACTTGGTACAAGTACATGGCTGGACGCTGTTTCTGGAAGACGAAGTCTGAAGCTGCAGTCAACAATGGCAAGTAGGAAGCTTGCTACACTCTCCTCATTGCCACGTACATGCTCTATGCTTGAATCGCAGGGTCCTTGTCTTACCACCGGCTGGCCTGGGTGGAATTTAGGGTTCAAATCGTTTCTTGACGGCTTTGTGTCAACAATCCAATAACCAACTTACCCACTTCAGGCCTTGGGTTAGGGGTCGTTTAGGCCATTTGGGGCTAAATCACTAACAACCTGCACGTGTGGGTGGGTATTTCGTATGTCCACATGCAGTGTGTATCTTCAAGTTTCACCGACTCTTCTCATTGCTCGGTCCGGCATTCTTGTCTGAGTCACGGCCCATCCCCTGTCGTTGCCCTTGGTGAGCGAGCCTACCAGGCTATGCCACGGATGGATGTGCCTCATAGTCCTTGGTTTGCTTTCATGTGCTCATTCCATTCATCTCGTAATTGCTCAGCATCAATAGGGATATAAGTCCTCACTGTGTGGTTGACCCCAGCATCAGGAAGCCCAACCTCCAAGTTTGCGCGAACAACCCGATGGCATGGAGTCAGCGAATGGCGCAGACGAGGGAAAGAACCAGCACACCAAACAGTACTGAAATTACCAGAGAGCCATTTCTGGAAAACATTCCTCCGGAGCTCCGGTTCCAGATCCTCTCGAGCGCTGACCTACCGACACTGAAGTCACTCGTCCGAGCCTCGCCTACATACCACACACAATACAAAACCGACCGCGATTTCATCCTGCAGAGCTGTCTCGAGGCTGAGCTGGACGGGTTCCATGTCGATGCATACGCCACGTTGAAGTCTCGTGTGCGGAATCTAGGTCAAAGACGGTCCGATGAAAACATTACCGAGTTTCTGGGTACCTACCGACGCTGGGTGTCAGGGCCTGACCCGGATGTAAACATCAGGTTGACCAGTCCCGGGGAAGTTCGCTGGCTTTCCGCATTCCATCTTTCGGTCGTACTGCCACTGGCTGGTCAGTTTTGCGAATGGACACTTGCGAACCTCAGAAGAGCTGCTGTGTCATCCGCTCAGGGAATATCGGAAGAGTCACAAGCAGTCACCACAGGTGGTCTATTCATGTTAAATAAGAGCGAACGAATTCGCGTCTTACGAGCTCTCTACCGGTACGAGACATACTATCATCTCTTTGGACGGAACAAGGGCAGACGTATCGGCTGGTTTCGTCACTCCGAAATCACTGAAGTCTTCTTCAACATCATGGAACCATGGGAAGCCGAGGAACTGGGGTGCATCGACTCATTCATCCGGAAGAGGTACACGGATATCTTCAATCAGGTAAAGGCGGACCTTCATCCGGACCATCCTAGTTTCGACGGCAAAAGGGGCCGCGGGGATCCTGAAGGTTCTTTTGAGCTAGATGACTTTTGGAACGGTTGGTAGAATGCCAAGCTGCCTGAGCAGATTCGGAAATATGATCAGATTGCTGACTTACATGTTACTTGCCGCATGGCTGCAGATTACATGGATGGCACAATCTCCCGTGGTATCAAGATAGCAGCACATCTATTGACTATTGACGACCACGACCAGCTCGTCGCCCAGACGGCCCGGTTTCTCACTCATCGCCATAACCTTGATGCATCTCTTACCAGGTCATTGAGCACGGTTGCGCAATTTGACCGGCGCGAGGACCGCGATTATACCCCCAATGCCAAAGACAACGCGGAGGGAGTTGATGCGTTGGTGTTCGTTGGCGACAGCGTTCCACCCCGCGGACCACCGCTGGCCTGGGTGCTCGTTTGGGAAGGGAAATATGTGAATATCTATGGTGAGTACGTACCAGAGCCTCTGAAGAACTGGGGATGGGTGTTCTGGGACGAGTGCCGATTGGTCGACATCGGTGTGAAGGAACTTATTGCAAGCCAGTGGGAGGCGGCGCCAGAGCTGCTTGAGGAGGTTAAATCAGACTATCCATGGCTTGATAGCCTGGGAGGCTCTGAAACACCTTCCTAAGAAGACGCTTATCAATTCGGAATGGTTCCGTCGTGGTGATTTCGGAATTAGGTTGGAACCTTGGAATGCACGTGCTTCCTTGAGGTTGAGGTATAATCAGGGGGTATAGCTTAGTGGACCACGAATACTAAAGTGTGTAACTTAGGCAACCAGAGGAGAGTGAATCTTACGAAGGTGGCTAGCTGAAATCAGGTTGTGCCGTGGATGGACGCAGGTGCCAGTTCAATCCATCTCACTTAGTATGGGCGATATGCAGTGGCTGGGGAGCGTGGTATAACTCCACAAGTCCAGCAAGGACCCATGAACTCACGATGGATGAAGCTGGTAGGTTGGTCGAATTTTTGGAAGACGAAATCAGGGTGACGCACAACATTGGCAAGAATCTCTGGGATTTAGCTCAAAGCCTCCTGTGTAGGCAGGGGGCTTGGGTTCCATATCTAAAAGAGTATACATACCCGTCAACTTCATCCTACAGCTCATAGTCGAGAGTTTTCAGGGAACTCTTTCAAGAGCTACAGTGATTCGATAGTAGCCGGTTCCCGGAGAAGAGTTTGCCCAATACAGCTCTACAGTTTGACCCTGCGTACGAAGTACTTATCCACTCTATCCGTCTTGATGTGAAGCGAGATGAAATGCAACGTACCTACATGTAGGCAGCAAGGGCGTTTGTTCCTGGCCAGTTACACGAGCCCCTCGTGTTGTTGGTGCAAGGGTCGCTGCATTCCGTACATAATTACATATGCAAAGTTAACGATTCTCAATTTCTCATGATCATGGTCGTTCAATGCTTCTCGATCGAAACGACCTCGATCGCTTCATATAAGCCCTTCTCCGGCCTTGTGACCTCATGAACCGTGTCAACATCTCTACGGTAGGCTTGTCACTCATACATCGCACGCCACAAGCAATATGCTGGACTCGCTTATGTTACAGTCTGGTGCCGATGAGCTGGCCAAAACGGTCCACTCTATTTCCGCATCCGTGACCACCGTCTTCCTCTTCACCCGGATCTGGGCCAGAACAACACACTATCAGGGCCTTTGGTGGGATGACTATATATGTGAGTAGGACTTGTCCGGTGCACCAACATTGGGGCTGGTTGCCCCATTTGTCTAACATAATGTCTAGTAATAGCAGCTTGGGCTTGCCAGATGGTGGCGAACGCTCTTTACGCCGCCTGCCCTTCCCACTTTGGGTTCCGTGTCATAGACGGTACCTCCCATGGGTGGACGGCATATTACACAGCCGTGAGCTTCATCTACATAGCCATGGCCCTGAGCAAGACCGCCTTTGCGACCACTTTGATACGGCTCTCTGTCGGAAGAACGCGAATTCTGCTCTGTAGGTAGCTCCGGATTCTTTTCATAATTCCACGGATTACCAACTCCTTTCTGCCGTATCCGATGTGTCAGAACTTTGTCATGATACGAAACTTTAGCCTGTTTACCCTGCCATTGTTAGATTCATTCAAAGCACACCCGATGGGCAAGTCCGCTGCCTCAATCTCGCGCCGTATAAAGGACTGGTCCAGGCACTTCCGAAGACTGACAATGTATGATTAGGGTCCGTGATCTGCGTAGTCTGTGTTCTGAACAGCGCATCGGCAATAGTCGCCTGGGTTGACATCTGTGAGGCGGGCGTCGAGATGGCTAGCCTTAGCAGTGTTTGCGTCCATATAGGTACTGTGCGATGGATCCACGTCGCCAGCGCTATCTGCATGATCTTTGCCGACATCGTCCTGGCGTATTTGCCTTGGCGGATCACCGCTAATATCTTCCTCCCGAGCCATGAGAAGTTGGGTGTGAGCATCTCCCTGAGTCTTGTCGGTCTCGCCGTCCCAGTCTGCTTGACCAAGTAAGTTATCTCCGAGAAATTTTAATTGGAACGATCCTAGGTTTCAAATTTCGAAGGCCCATTGAATCTACTGACATATCTGGTCATATAGGGCAGTATTAGGAGCCCTCGCACCTGACGGCTCTGGGGAGAATGGAATGCCAGACTGGACTTGTAAGCCGCATTTGTTTCACAGTGGCACTATATATGCTTAAGGTTGTCTTCTAAAATACTGTTTCTAGACGGCCTGATCATCATCACCTGTCTTGCCCAGGCTGAAGTGGCCATATACATCATCGCGCAGACCTTGCCCCTGATCAGAGTGATACTGCAAGGAGATTCCAAAAAGACGCGGAACTTGGTATCGTCAGAATTAAACACAACGGCTAACATCTCAGCCTCAGGAAAGGCGACCAAAGCGACGGTCAGAATTGATCCAGACGCTATCGAGGAAGTGCGCCCAAGCATCGAGCTAGTGCAGCTTTCCAGCGGCCGGATCGTGGCGGCCGACTCTGAGGAAGGTAAGGCATTGAGGGCGTCTCAAACCGGGATGGGTATTACAAGCACCATAACTTCACCCGAAGGAGGCCCAACACCAAGCCGTTCGGGGCAGAGGACGAGTGGTCTGTTGGCTCAAGACGAGGTCCATAAGCTCTGGTCAGATATGGGCTTGTCCAGACGGGCATGGTCGAGCTCGCCGGAACGGGACTTGAGCGGAGGTCAACAACATTTGAGATGAGCGTGCTGTAGGATGGAGGCTTCGGGGAGCCCATGTTGCCTGCTGCTATCGATCGTGGCTCGTCTTCCATATTCAGAAACCGCCACTGCCGTTATAAGCAGTGGAGCAAGACCAAGGCAATGGTGGTGAAATATTGTTGTTACATGCTAGCAGCAGCTGGTACGGTAACTATCAAACTTCATATGGCAAAGGAATGGGTCAGGAGAAAATTTCTATGTATATTAGATGCGTGTCTCGAATTTAGGTTTCATTCTGCACGGGATTTGGTCTGCATCATATCAAATAGGGCAACAAGCATTCGGAAGGCAGCCCTGGAGTGCTTGGGCCCTCAAGGTTCCCAAGGGTTGGTTCGCCTGCAATTCCACCTCGGAGCGTTCTCCGGAGAGTTTTCTTCTATTCAGAAGACTTGATGCAAAAGTGGTTGGATGAGGTATCCAGATAACCTATGGAGCCGTATACATAGAACGCATGTGCAACTGAAGTCGCCGTGGCCTCGATGCTACCTTGAGACAAGACCGAGATGGTTTCGAACTAGGACATACTGTAAAGGCAATATGCTTTTACTTGGTGTTCCCGCTTACTCTCTTGTCGAAACCAGTCAATATGAAAGTCAAGACCGTTTTTCATGCTCCTATCTGCTTTGCTTCACACAACATTGCCTGCTAATATATTCCCGCTGGGTTTAAATATTCATGAGTGGCCCTGGATCTTCTTGGGCTCGTACAACTCCTCCAGATACTTCTCCTCCTCATCACTGAGCACCTTCCCCCTAGCAGTGACGGCCTGCTCGATTCGCTCCGGCTTGCTGAATCCAATAATTGGGCTACAAACCCTCTTATTGATCCAAGCGAGGGCCACATGTGCCATGGGCCACTCTTTCTTCTCGGCGATCTCCACCGTCCGCTTGATGATGGTCAGGTCCGGCTCGACCGTACCGTGGCTTCCAGGCTGAGCATCCTTCTCGCCCTTACTTCTCTCTGTTGTCCCGAACTCCGAGGGCGACCTCGCCAGGTGGCCACGACATAGCGGTGCCCACGGGATAAGGCCAACGCCAGTCTCATTGCAGAAGCGGTTCATCTCGCGTTCTTCCTCTCGGTAGAGCAAGTTATAGTGATTCTGTGATTATTGATGTGAGTGATCAAGGATCCGGAAGGGGTTGCCAGAGAAGAGCAGTCCAGAAACGCAACTTACCTGCATGGAGACAAACTTGGTCCAGCCATTCTTCTCCGCGCAAAACTGCATCTGGGCGAATTGGTATGCCCACATGCTCGACGCACCAATGTAGCGGACCTTTCCGCTCTGCACAAGGTCATGAAGGGCTTTCATGGTCTCCTCGATCGGAACTGTGTCGTCGAAGCGGTGGATCTGCAGCAGATCGATGTACGGCGTGTCAAGACGTTTCAGGGACGCCTCGACCTGGTTGAAGATGGCGGCTCTACCCAGACCAAATTGGTTCTGGTAGTCCTTGGACTCCTGGTAAAGTTGTCGGTTCAATATGTAGCGGCCCTCTGGATCTTCGGCAACGGCACTGTAGCACTTGGTGAGGATCAACAATTTGTGGCGCGGGATGTTGTACTCCTTCAGGGCCTTTCCAATGATCTCCTCGCTGGCTCCATTCGAATAGACGTTCGCCGTGTCCCATGTGTTCAAGCCCTCATCATAGGCCTTCTTGAGCAGAGGCAGCACCTAATCACTGTTAGGAAACGGCTACTTTGGGCGAGCCTTGGTACTAGGGCTTATTACCTGCTCCTCGCCAATCGCCCACGGAAGCGTCCGGGGATCTCCAAAGCTCATGCATCCGAAGATAGGCACGGAGACACGAAGGCCACTCTTCCCTAGTTGGCGATAGTCGCACTTTGAGTTGGCCAGGCTCTCCTTGAGCCGCGGTGGTATCTGTGACTGCGCCATGATGAGGTCTTCTAGATGTCTGAGAAGAGGACTTGTTGAACAAGATTGAACGATGTATGTGTGAGATGGCGGAATTTTATAGGAATACGAATTCACTTGTAGCAGCGATGAAGTCGAAGCGGGGTCTCTTCGGAGCAAACTTGCCAGTGAGACAATTGGGGTTTTTGTCATTCGTCGGAGTTAGTATCGTCGGGGTTTGGCACCATCGGCTTCTATTCAGGGTTTCGGCGGAGTTTACAACAAAGACCCATCTGACTGAGGAAGGGGAGGTGTGATTTTACAAAGTTTCTGGGGACGCAAAAGCTTATGTCACCATCGAACAACCCTGGGAATGCTCGCAGCGGGATAGTTTTTCCCGTCACGTCCATGCTGCCTGAAGCTACGATCAATCTATACTGTATAACAATGACAGTTCTCGAGGAAGCTAAGTGCACACGACAGCGAGGACTAGGCATGTAAGGCATGACGGCCAGGGTACATCTAGTGAGAGGGTGGTCACCCGTGGACCTTTTTGTCTTCAAGCCAGCATCATGTTTGCGGCTTGTTGTACGTCAGAGACTTGATGGTATTGTTTCTGGAACACTCGAAGCCGTTGACTTTGATGCCATGCGTGTTCGATGAATGGGCCTGATACCCACCCTAGTCTCAGGGTGGAATCAAATTGATGGTCATATATCAGATGCACCTTCTTTCCCAGCATATCCTATCAAAGATGACCATTTATTTGGTCTTCAACTTGGAAGTTGGAAGTAAGCATTGAGACTTACCAGGGGTTCACCTTCTATATGCACTCGTTATCATCACCATCTACTGAGTAGGTATTACTAGTCTTAGCTTCCCCGGATTCTCATACCCCTTGTCCACACCATCCCATCCTCTTTCCCCGCAAACTTCCCCAGGTTTTGGGATCGGCTCCAAGAAAACAGTTGGGACTTTTGTGCAGTGTGAGAACTAGACCTCCTCAATTCGAAGTCTTTGTCAACCGGGTCTATTCCCATTGGACACTGCTTTGGCATACTACCATGTCGACTGGTAGTACACTTCACGTTTGGTGAGGGGGTGACTCTTGGGGGAATGGTGGCTCTTTCCTCTGCGGCGCATCACCTGCCCACACCGGTTAAGTGCTTAGCTCTTGTTATTGATGTGACTGACATTTGCTCTTTTTTTCAAGACCAATGACGGACTTGCGGAGGTTTGGGGCGAAAGTTTGGCGCCGGTCTGGCTCCTTCCTACGACATCGGTCCTGGCGAAACCATTTACAGGATGCCTTCCAGTTCCATTCTCTGATTCTAAAGTAGTTTGCCTCGTTTCTTCTTCCTCTTCAGAACAAACAGACTACTCCTGGTCGAATCTTGAATCTCCCTTCATCAGAAGTGGTGTCCCTTTCACTCAGAAGTGCCTCGAAACTCTGCTCACCATGTCGGAAATCAACCGCCTCCACACCAATGACCTCGAACTCGGCGTTACAGATGCCATCCAGAAGCATTTCACCCGGCAGGTAGTACAGAGGAAGCCAGTCTCTCAGCGAACCCTCGACTTTGAACATGCCCGTCCAAGATGGCTACGCGAATGCATGGCTGAGGCCACTGGCGTCTTCTTCTACGTCTTCCCTGGAATAGCATCCGTCGCCGCATTCACTCTCAACCTCGAGAGCCCACTTGGTGTGACAGCTTTCGGAAGCCTCTTCCAGATCGGCTGGGCCTTCACCCTCGGAATCGTGTTCGCCATCATCACTTGCGCGCCGACATCGGGTGGTCACTTCAACCCGGCCATAACAATAGCGCTGGCCTTATGGCAGGGGTTTCCATGGAAGAAAGTCCCTTACTATATCTTCAGTCAGATCTTTGGGGCTTTTATAGCCGGATTGGTACTCATGGGGATGTATTGGCCCGAAATTCAGGTTGCGAACGAGCAGTTCATGGCCGCTGGAAAGCCCCTGGTTGCGAACGGAGCCCCGGCATCTATCCTCTGCTCGTTTCCGAACCCTAACCAGACAAATATGGGGTGGGTGGTCATGCAGGAGTTCTTCGTCGATTCCTTCATCGCGATTGTAATCTGGTCATGCTTGGATCCAGCAAATGTCAGTGTCTCTATTTCCTTTTCTTACTGGCCGGTGATCTGTCCACACAGTCTACAGACGATGGCTGACATTAATCCTCACAGCCGTTTGTCACCCCAGCTGCGGCCCCTTTCATCATCGGCCTAGCCTACGGCAATATGGTATGGGGCTTCGGGGGTAATACCATTTCAACAAACCTCGCGAGGGATCTCGGGACTCGACTCGTGGCGCTGATCTTCTACGGGCGCGAAGCATTCACATACATGGGTTATACTCCTGTGGCGATCCTTGTCAACATACCAGCAACCCTCTTTGCCACGGCGTATTACGAGATCGTTCTACGTGACAGCTTCCTTATAATCCGCCAAGGTCATGCTCAGCATCAGGAGGGTGATGACGGTCTGATGAGACATATCTCAAAAACAGGGATTATCAAGGATGATGAGTTGAGGCACATGACCAGCAACGGCGATGCCAAACTGCCAAGGGTTGATCACCTGAACAATGGGGCAGCTTGAGAAGAGAAGGTCCCGTAGCGGGAACCCGTAGGTGGAATCAAACGTGATCATTGGTTAGGGTGACTTTGTACGGACTTTATGTACGGTAGGGCCATGCTGTCTTGGTGCAGGCCGCGGATATTTCCTCCTTATGTGTGGTTACTGTACTAAGATCATGCGCCTCATCTGGAGACTTTTGTTTTTTGAACGGCTATTAGTGCGCAACGGACATTGGCACCGGTCGTAAGAATGGACAATAAATCCCAACTAGTGACTCTTGATGGTAGCGACTTATATTTAAAGTTACACGTTCAGTACATATGAGCTTTGACAGATCACTTGATACCGAGTCCAACCAGTAGCCCATGTTCAGCCGAGACGAAGATACACATAAAAGCCTTGTCCCCCCGAATTAAAGTGGATAGAATTGAGGTTTATGCACACTTAAACATTTTACATTCCCTAGTACAGGCTATTGGTGTCCATGTACTTAAGTACTTAAGTAGTTAGCATGGCCTTCCCAGAGCCCGGGCCTGTGACCTTTAAATGTCGACTTCGCCTCAAGACCTCCTTCTTGTTAGAAGTCTCTTGAGCGCACAGCATCGGCAAGACGTCTGCTTTCAACATTGTGAAGACATTGAAAATGCGTTACTTAATATTATTAACACTTCTCTCCTTTGTTTATTGCGCTCGGCAGCTGCATGCCGGATTTCTTGTTCGAGATGACAGTCGAGTGGTGCCAGGTCGGGACATATATGGTCCTTGCGATGTCGAGCCCTCTGGATACGGACCAAGCCCCAGGTAAATATTCTGTTACGAGTACTATTACTCCCGTATAGTGTACCTGTTGACTGACAGCGGGTTGTGACAAAGAATCGACACCCCGGAAGAGTTCCAGAACTTCACCGAGTTTCATACCAGCGCCAGGATCGCCGTCACACCACTTGGTTATAATCTCGTTGGCCAAGCTCTTAATGGATCTGTATATGGAACAGTCTTCAGGGGGCTGCAGTACCTGACCAGATATGACCCCATGTTGTGTGCAGAAATGTGCAATGACATGAACATCTGTGCCTCCTTCAACATCTGTGAGCCACGGAACACATGACAAACCGGGAACTTTTCCAAAACACAGTGGCTAACGATGGCACACAGATTATGAACGAGATCCAACCCTCAACCCGGACTACGTGGACTGCCCGAATCCGAACTCGACAACCAACATAAAATGTGTCTTCTGGGGGTCCTCCATAAGCGAGGATCTCGCGCTCAATTATGGCGAATCACGAGTCGACTTCAGAGTCGTAATTACCGGGTCGAATTATTACATCAAGCAAGCCGCTCTGAGTAACTTGACTGACTTGGGTTTCTACGGGCCCCGCGGCGACGCCCAGGAGAATGCCATCTTTGCAACACCGGAGTTGATCGAGCCGACTGACGGGTATCCAACCTACATAGGTGGCTACCGTGGCTTCTATACGAACCGTCCTGAGGGGCCAAGTTATGACCCTAGCGATTGCGCAAGGAGATGTAATGCGCTCACCAATTACAACAGCGTGAACAAGGTCAACGCTACCCCCTACATCAACGGCGCATACCCAAAGTGCAACATGTTTAGTGTCTTTGAGGATGCTACAGCGGATGGTGTCCCATTCTCGGTAGTGTGTTGGTTCTTCACCACCAGCTGGGACAGCAAGTATTCGACGAAGGTGGTCGGGGTCGACAAGGCAGGGAGGAATTTGACGGCGAGCATGGTCAAGATTTATCAGCGTCTGGACTATCCTGATCCGCCACTATGCGTCCTGGATAGTTGTGAGGGCGCTCAGTACTATCGCGGGGGAAATTGTTCAGGATGGGGCACGAGCTACTGTAAGCATTAGGACCAAGGGTGGAGGAATTCTTGCGACTATGAGCTTCATGTCTGCCTTTCTATCTGTTATTATCAATTCTTATTCTACACATTATTCGTACTGGGTGTTCCAGGCCCATCTACAACCCCTGCATCCCCCACTGGGCCCTCCTCGAGAGCTTCCTTCTCCTCTACTCTCAGCTGGCTCTCTGCCTTTCCGGTATCGATGAAGCAGAATAACACCAGCGCAAACGCAGCACATCCAGTCCCAAACCAGAAAGCCGCCTTGTAACTTGCCATCTCGCCCTTTTCCTCATAACTCGCAGCCACGAGGTCTGCAAGACCAAGGAACAGACTTATCGGCAGGAACAACAAGCTGTTGATCAAGGCCCCGGCTGCTCCTTGTTGTTTATGCGGGATGTTGGTCGTGATGAAAACACTCGTGACGTTGTATGTGATGTCAATCCCGATCGTACAGCCCAACATTGCCGGTAGAATCCACGCCCAGTATGAGCCGCCCTCGGGGATCAGAGCAAAGAGGAGCACGCTGGCGACACTCCCCATCCCAGAAAAAATGAGTAGTATTCGACCAGGGAGGAGGTGAAGTGTGAAGCCACCGACGGTGGCGAGGATAACGCCACCGGCTGCCATTGGCACGAAGGCCAGGGCTGTATAGAGAATGCTATAGCCCATGACAATATTGAGGCTGGAGGTTGATATTAGTACACTTGGCTGGAGCAGGCTGTAGACAACAGATGACTTACTAAAAACTCGCGTAGTATACGAATACACCAAAAGTTCCGTATGAGAATATGAGGGACACAACAAGCGTCTTCATATACTTGGGCTTGAATATACTGCCTGGGAGCAAAGGCTGTGACGAGACCCACCCCTCAACAAAGAACGATATCCCGAGTAGGACCACGCCTATGACAAAGGTGACTATGATGTAGCTCGTTCCCCAGCCTTTCGGTGCATGTGCACCATCCGTGACAGCGAACACGATGAGAACCAGCGCGGGTACGATAACAGCAACGCCACAGTAATCCATCTCAACACCCTGCTCCTGGTACTTCTCCCTTGGCACGCTGAACACGGCGCTGACACAGGTCATACCAATGATGATAGACCCAATCCAAAAGTACCACTTCCACGACAGATATTCTCCTGTCACACCGCCCATTATGATGCCCAAGAAGAAGCCGAGAGGGGCGAATGCTCCATAGAGACTGAATATGAGGTTCTTCCTTGGGCCGGGCCGGTAAATCTTCCCAAGAATCATGATGCCGGTGGGGAGATACGCAGCTGGGCCGAGGCCCTGGAGAGCTCTGGTAGCGATCAGCATCTGGTAGTTCGTACTGAAGCCCGCGACGACGTTCCAGATAAAGAACCATGCGAGCCCTGAGATGAACACGAAGTAGCCACCGTAAATGTCCGCTATCCGCCCCAGCGGCAGCAGGAAGGCCCCGGCAACGAGGGAGAAGACACTTGACGGCCATACTTGAGAGGCGGTTGGTATGTCAAGCTCCACTGCAACTGTGGGAAGGACGATGTTAAAGCCTGAGACAAAGTATTCCTAATTATGTAAAATCAGTACTCATAACCAGATTTTGAAGGTGAGGAAGCAGACAGGTATCTTCAACTTACCGACATCAACATCGAGACAAGCATAGACATGCAGAAGAATATCTCGGATATGGCAGTCGGGAAGGTTTCCGGCCGTTGCCTTCCCAGACGCTCCAAGTCTGAGGTCTGAAGAGTAGAGGGATCCAGCGGTGTAGCCTGGAAGGTTGAGTCCAGGTCTGACTCCTGTGGATTCGACGCATTGTGTCTCATGGCCGCAGAGTGAGTGTTGACAACCCCTGATATGGATATTAATGGTGTTGTTGCAGTAGGGGTAGTTCCTTCACATGTAGGCCGCTTGTTGGTATCAAGTTATAAAGTTCATTTTGCCGGTTCGCAAAGGACAATTCTCGTTTATCAAGAAATTTCTAGGGTCAAAATGCAAGACAGCGGTGAGGTGAAAATTATTAATGGCAACAACGTGCGGGTCGTTGATGTTTATGCAATTGGTGACTCTTTGGTTCCCCTTCTGGTTTGAATATGGTCGAATATTGAAAAATCTTGTCTGGACGACCTTTAACCATGACGCCCAGCATGCAAGAGTTGTCGTCCTGCCACCCGATCCGGTAACGCCTCAGGGACATCCGGCCCCAATATTGTGGGCCGCATCTGGAGCTACGCGATGCATGACTTGTCTCTTTGCTACCTGTTTGGGTTTAGATCAAAGATGTATACGATTCTTGTTCGCCTTGCTGACAAAGAGTGGAGGGCGTCGACATGACATCTCACCTCATGTTGGTCGTCTCAAGCGGCCGTTTGTTACTTTCGTCATCCGTGGATGGCGTCTTGAATGATCTTATGCCGGTAATGGCTCTTCTTCGACTTTCGGATCTAACTCTCTGCAGTTCCCCATGTCCAAACTCCACACGAATTATTGATGGACTATGAATGCTCTCCACTATTCAATGTAATTCTGTGTCTGGCCCGTGGTTGATATGGTGTGTTGTGTGACGTGGAAGAATGACAATCCCGACGACTGCATCTCGGCTCTCGACAACTCCACCGACCAAAGCTTGTCACAACTGTCGTCGAAATCGGCTGAGATGTGACCGGTCTCTACCAGAGTGCCTGAAATGCAGCAGCAAAGGGGATCAGTGCCTTGGATACGGAAGGCTGCTCCGATGGACCAACGCTGTGGCCGTTCGGGGGAAGCTCGCCGAGCAGGTTGGTCAAAGACCATCTCCCATGGGGCTCACCGGGAGCAAGGGTGATAATAATAACCCCATACATGTAACAAGAGAATTTTACGAGCCAGAAGTCGGGCTGCCCGTATATGCCGTCCAGTCCGCCCTCGTCGACCCCTTGTTGAACGACCTTGGTCCTCGGAAACGGCTGTACATCAGCCACTGTAAGTGAATATCTCCCTGTCTCGTATCAACTCATCCCTCATAAACCCCGGGGCCCTCCCAATCACAAAGGGGTACCCAAACTAACACCGACTCACCTCTCACCCAAAAGTCTCCGACCTGGTCTGTCAAGATCTAGTCTCCTTCGACCAGCGAGACCACACCAACCCCTTCCGCTCCGTCATCACACTGCTAGGCACCTTTGACTACCTCCGCGAGATCATCCTGGCAACCTCGGCAGTGCACATGGTCACACTACACCGGAGCAACGGCCGCCCCCACCAGAAGGAACTCGTCGATGCCCTCACGGCCAAAGGTCGGGCGTACCGCCTCCTCCGGCAGGCCCTGGACCACCTCCAAGAAGACCACCACCTCGACGCCGCGAGCCAGCCCGTCATAGTCTTCATCGCCGTCGTCTTCTTCATCAACTTCGACCTCATCGACTCCGGGCGCGGCAGCTGGAAGACCCACATCGAGGCCGCGGGGAAGCTCATCACCTCCATCCAGGGGGCCAGCAGCAAGGCCGTCATCCCGCCGGCCGTCGCCCAGCTCGCCGACATCGTCATGGCCGACTGCATCACCTACCACATCCTCGCCTCGGGCTTCTCAGGCGCCGCGAACGAGAACCAGGCCGCGCTGTCCGCCTTCGCGGGCATCGACGTCCCCGCGACGCTGCAGAGGGCCGCGGCCTTTAGTTACGGGTGCTACCCGCCCTCGATGCTCGAGATCCTCTCCCGGGCGGGCCGGCTGGACGGGGCTGGGACCGGGGCCGGGACCGGGACCGCCGCCGCCGCCTCCGTTATTATGGAGGCCTCGGGGATGATGGACCAGCTCCGCGGGGAGGACGTGCGCGCCTGGGTGTACGGCATCGAGGGCCTGGCGCCCAACGACGACCTCGAGACCCGCGTGTCGCTCGCCCGTGCCCACATGGCCGCGGCGTGCCTGTACATCGTGCTGGCGGTGCCGGACGTCGTGCGCTATCGTCGTGCCGACGGCGCCACTTGTAGTGTCGAGTCCCTCACCCAGGAGGTCCTCCACCATCTGGCCTCCGTCCCGGCTACCCATGTCCTGGCCAAGGGGGCCATCTGGCCCACCTTCATGGTCGGCGCGCAGGCTGAGGATCCCGCTGGTAGGCAGTGGTGTCTCGGCCGGATGCAGAGGATATGGCAGTCCAAGTCGTGGATTTGCCCGTGGGGTTACGTCGAGTCTACTATAGACATGATGCAACGGATCTGGCAGGCGAGGGACCGGAGGCTGAAGGAGGGGGGAGATCGGGATGGTATGAACTGGTTACAGGAGGTGAAGGCGACCGCGGACCATGTTCTCATTGTGTGAGGGTGTGTGTGTGGCAATGGCGCCTTATTAAATTTACACTAATGGTATCATTATAATCTTGATCCCACAGCCTTTACTCCATGTGTGACGCCGACGCTATTCCAACCGATACGTGCTTGATTCCAAACACCCAGATATCACACGGTATGTCCCACTACCGATGAAACAAACTTCCTTCCCGATGTGTCTGGTCCACATCCCCTTTCATCCCAAACCCGCACCTCATTTCCGTTGAAAACGTCGTCCTCCTCCTTATATACGCCGAATTCGCGCGCAGGCCTCCATTGAGGCCGTCGCCAAGGCCTTCACCTCCCGCGTCGTGGAAGTAGGAGTTCATCTTGGTATCCTTTGGCGACGAAACTCCCAAGCTATTATCCTTCATTATACCGTATCCAATCTTCAGCTTCTTAACGTCGTTGGGGACATCGCCCCTGTCCTGCAGCGGACCCATCCATGCAATCTTCTCGAGCGCCGGGCCCCTCGTCGCAGCCACCACGGACGAGAACCTCGTGTTCCTGGTAACGCCTCCGTTGTCACTGATCGCGAAGGCGCCCACCGTGACACAGATGAGCGAGAAGAACGTTGCTACCCCGTAAGCGATCCACAGGTCGCGCTTGTGGTACGCATACGTATTCACCACCCTGGACCGCGTGCAGTTGAACATGTAGTCCTCCGGGTCGCCGGTGCCCGTGATAACCCCTGAGCTGTCCTTGATGCCACCTGTGAAAAGGGTGCCAGACTGCTCGGAGGGCCGGGCGGCCCAAACAACTTCCGTGAATTGCGGGTTCGAGAACATGCTCAGGATAAGATCTGTGTAGAGGCCCTGGACCATGGACATTAAGTTTTCGTGGGGAAAGTAGTTATTGCGCGGATTCAGGAGTTTGGTCTGGATTGCCTCGGTGTTCTGGATGGGGTTGATAAGAGAGTCCTCGACTTCGACGGTGCCGTTGAGGAATTCGCGTAGCATGTAACCCAAGGAGTGGTACGCGGCTGTCTTTCGATACCGCGCTGTGTCGTTGGGTAAAATATAATTCTCTTCGGGCACAGCAGTGACGTTGTCACTTGTTCCGTCGTTGGCCGCGACAGTGGGTAGGAATGTAGTGTTGACCACCGGTGCCCCAAATTTCTGAGAGGTGATGTTGGTCGCCTGCACTCCATCAGTATAGTTGAATGTCGCCTTGTATTCAGTCTCCCGGTGTTCGCAAGCGAACATCTTAGGCGTGAAGGCGTCGTCCCAGCCGGGGTTATTCCGATTAGGCAGGGGTTCATCAGGGTTGTTGAGAACGACGTAGCCGATCCAGATAATGGGCTCTGTCCTGAAGGCACCGAAGTGCGGTGACAACTCGGAATTGGGAATTTTTGGTATACCACTGATCCCGACATCCCTCATCTGCGTCGGCGAGTACTCTCCTCCGGTCGTATAAGCATAATACGAGAAGTTGCCCCGGGGAAGCAAGAGGTCGGTGCCGAACGGTGGGACAACCTCGCCAGTCTCCTGGGTAAAGTTTTTCGGTGTCGACCCAACTCCGCTGGCAAGCTCTGAGCACTTGTAGCCCGGCGCTGTGAAATCGATAGTGTAAGTGCAGTTGTAACCGGAACCACAGATATCCACCGCGGCGTTCTTCCTCGCTACCACCTGCTCCAAGAAAGCCCCTATGGCTGCGGTCTGTTGAAAGTTCGGACTCGGCCCTGTATAATAATCATACCAGTCGTCGTCGGTCTGGTCATGGCGTTTGGTGGTATTCCATATGGAGACGGGGATCTCGAACAAGCCATCAATCTGTTGAGGGTTTCGCCAGTCACTTATTTCTTCGAAGCTAAAATTCAATGACCTGGCCGCTGGGCATGTCGTGTTCTGCACCACCACCGTCGGCTCCACGAGCAGCGTATTACTCGTAAGGATGACCACCAGCGGTGTCGTCCACGCCAATACGGCCAGCACCCACGCACCCTTGGCACCCCTAAAGAAATCCAGGTTCAGCATGGCGAACATGCTCTCGGTGGCAGAGAACATGGCGTCCAGGCCCGAGATGGTCATAAATCGCGACCTCACAGACACCCACACCCGCTGCTTGAAGGCCGAGACAACGGCGGCACTGAAGCTGGCCTTGGCGGCATATGCGAGAAAGGTTCCGTAACGGAGCGTCTCGGTTTGCTTCTCGGCCGGCCTGCCGTCAAGTGAAACGTAGTAGAGGTGATGTCCGACTGAACAGAGTACACCGAATATAAAGCAGATGTACATCCCGAACGAAGGATGCCACCCTGGTGGTGTCCACGAGAGAAACTCTAAGCAGTCTCGGTTGCCTGGAGGTGGTAGGTCCTTTTCGCCGGGGTACTCGAAAGTTGTTGATGGGCCAAAGGAGACGGTGCGTGTGGGCTTCATGCGCTGGCCACTAAGAAGCAATTCTGCTTGGGAGTCCCGTTGACCCGCCGCGAATTGGGTGTCGTAAAGCCCCGGAGTAGAGACTTGCGGCGATCCGGGAAAGGATTCATCGCCGTGGAAGGGCATCCGTGTTGTCGAGGCATTAGGCTGGTGATACAGAGGTGGAGGACGCCTTGCGTCCAGGGAGCGCAAGTCGACGCCTTCTTCTTCCATTTTGCTCATTGCAGAAACATTGGACACGGCAGCATGCTGCGCTGGCTGGAGAGATAACCTATCCAGGGGTGACAGCCATTTTTCATTGCCTGATGAAGTTGTAGAGATGAAGGTGTTGGACTCAGAGGCTTTAGAGCCAACACTGATCTGGCGGTCTCTTGTGGACGCAGATGTTGAGGCTTCCAGACCCTGTGCTGCTGATTCGGCATCTCCAGATCCGGGACCAGGGGCTGCTCCCTCCATCATGATATGCTGTGCTTTGTTTTACCGCTCTGGTAGTCCCACGCCCGCTGGTATATATATATATATCACCCGGAGGCAGGTTCCGGGACTTCCAACTTGACGGTGGTTCGACAACTTGGCCACTATACTCTGCTGTATGGGGGCTAGAGTTTGGCTTGGCTGCAATGCCCAGCTGGGTGGTTTTGGCGATCGCGGTCGCTTTGACCCTCCATGTATTCTTTTACTCTTGTTGCATCTTGATGCGGCCGGTTTAGTAGCGGGTGAACTGAGGCGGTCCAGAACCGACAGGAGTGAAAAGCTCAGGTATTGTTTGGAACTGTGAAGTTGACATGTCCAGGGATGAGATGTTTCTAGTAAACAGACCTGTTCGACTCTCTTGTCTAAGAACCCGTGCCTGCAGATGTCATCGTCTCCACCGTGGGCCGTCATTGGGATCGCCTACGATCGTCCATTGTGTTGGCAAACGCCAAGGCGGTGGGGGGGTTAGACGAATTCAAATTGGGTTCGTTAGGTGCTCAGAAGCTTTTCTGTACTGTCTGTTTCAGTAATTACTGGAAACAGCTGGAGAAGCATCGAGGCCTCGCATACTGTCCCAATCAGTCCGAGTTGCCGGTCCCAATCAACGGGGATGCCGATCAGAGAGGAGGCTTCGCAGGACCCATCATGACCCATGTCGGCTTTGAGCATTCGTGCCTCCCGCTGAAGCTGGTACCTGGCAAGTGGCCCTTCAAAGTTCGTGCCAAGCAGCCCAAGGTCCAGCTGGTACAGCTAGTCCATCTAGCAGTCTGGCAGTCGAAAAAGAACTGTTGCTACCTCCACTATCACAAGAACCTTCATCTCGCTTATCTCCAACGGTTGAACGTTGTGGATATGTTTGAGGACTCTAATGGGAAGCGTTGAGTGCTCGGTATTGCGATTCCCCCCCGCATAGGGCTGCAACCGTGCGGCTAACGGTCGACCCTGGGTCCTGGGTGGCCACATGGGAGATTGCTTGATGTCGTTAACATATGTATACGATGTTGGAGAATGCGTCACTGCCCAAGTGCCGTTGACGAGAGGGGCGGATTGCCTGATGTCCGGAGCTCATGACGCCTGGCACGATCCGGATGTTCGTGTTCCTGACGCTTCCGGTGCGGTGGATAAGGTGGGGCCGAAACTGACTGATCGTCGATGTGTTCAGGGGTGGAATGTTCCGGGGCATGAGATCCATGATTGATGCTGTTGGGGGAAGCAGACAATATAATATGTATGAATATGTCCCCGTGGATACTAAGTAGGTAGATTCTCAGTTTTGGTTTTCTTTTTCTTAGGAGGTGAAGTCTATAAAAAGATCTTAGGAAGGTGTTGCTTACTAAGTGAAGTATGGCCGTTCCCACCAGATGTTGCTTACTACCTAGGTACGTACAAGTACTTAGTACCCTTTTATGTGACCCCTCCTTGACAGTCTTCAAAACAAGATCGTCAAATTCATCATCGACGACATTCGAGTGGACGGTTAAGAATTCGCTTGCTCCTACTCGAAGAAATTCAATAAACAAGATCCAGACTCCTTCAAGCTGCCAGCCAGCCAGGTCCAAGCAGTACAGAGCAAACGATCCAAGGCGTCAAAGAGGCCTAGCACAAATGTCCACTTCTTGGCCCAGGCACAACAATAATCCATCAAAGGCGTCCAAATCAGGCTCCGTGGTCAACTTGCAAGGGCTGAGAACTTCGAGGACCACGCCCGCTTGGAGGGACCTGAGGAGGAGTCAGCTTTACCTTAGGGATCAGTATGACTGGATCGACCAGTCTCGAGCTACGAAATAGATGAACAGCCACTGACTTCTGGACGATCCGAAGTGTCAATGGCGAGATCGCGTCGCATAATTACACTAGTGAGAGAACGAGGAAAATACTTTGGAATGACTTCGTTTTGTTTATTTCCAGGCAAAGTCCTGCCACTTTGATCAAAGCAGCGATATATACAGATCCAGCCCCGAAGGGCTAGGCAAGTAAGATAAGTACAAGAAGCATCTCCGGACAACAACAAAAGCTCACCACCAGATCGACACATTGTACCACCGCCTAAACGTAGTCCGAGTCCACCCAGTCAGCATAGTCGTCACCCAATATAGTAGCAATGTCAATAGCCGAGCTCATCGTGGTAGCAAAGTCGGCCCGGTCACCATCCGCACCGTCACCGCTGTTACCGTACTCCTCGAAGGTGACATAGTCCGTGTTGGGCTCGCTGCTGCTCCACTCCTCCCAGCCGGCCGAGTTGATTATATCAGACAGGGAGCTCCGCTGGACCGCGACGCGGGCGTAGTCGCTCCAGGGGCGGCCCAGGTACACGGTCCCCGCCGAGGGCGCGGGCGAGCCGGCCTCGATGGTGCTGTCCGTAATGACATAGTACGAGTCGTCGTCCTCGTCGGGCCTGCCGTTGGCGGTGATGGTGCCGGCGCCGACGGAGGCGATGACGGACCCCGTGATCCAGATGCGCGCGTGCTGGCCAAAGATGTAGTCGACGGCGCCCTCGATGTAGCACGACGCGTAGACCTGGTTGCCCGTCTGGGCGAGGAGCGTGTCCTGGTAGCCGTACAGGCCGACGCCGTAGTAGCCCTGCTCCGTGTTGTAGGCCGACAGGGCGATGGCCTGCGAGCCCTTGCCGTACGTGTTCTTGATGTCGATGTTGTACACGGCCACGTTCTCGGACGTGTTGATCAGCGCCGCCGTGTGCTCGTCGTCGGCGGCCCCCGAGAGGAGCGACGAGTCCCACTCCAGGCTCACCACGTTGCCCGAGTAGTCGGACGTGTCCTCGGTGTAGCCGTAGATGGAGAGCTTGCCGCTCAGCTCCGGGATGGTCACCTGTTCGGTGTAGGTGCCCGAGTAGATAAAGATGCTGCTCTCGGAGGAGGAGGAGGTGTCGATGGAACTGACGGCATCTTGGATCTGGAGTATGATATTTTAGTAAGGAGTCACATGGTGGGTGTCTAAGATGTTTCGGGTCGGGCCTTACGGTGGTAAAGTCACAGTCAGAATCGCACACAGTGATGCTGCCGCTGGGAGGGCTAGTTCGTGAAGTTGCAAGGACGGTCGCAACCAAGGAGGGAATAATACCGAAAGACTTCTTCAGTGCCATTTTGGGAGGAGAACACTGAAAACTGTCACAGGATAGAAGAAGAAAAAGAAACAACCGCCAAGAACAACGACAGCTTCTGTGGAGAGCGTGTTTGAAGTTGACTCTATCGGTGGGTTATCAAGACCTGATCTGTACACAGATCCATCGTCAAGAGCATTGCGATCAGCGGCTTGGCGTGGTAAGCTTATATACCTTGATATTCAAGAAAAAGAAGACGGGGGCCCTCATGGAAGTCGGCCGGGATGAAGGTATTCAGGGCAGGGGGATGTATTGCGCGTCGCCGAACCCACCTTGTTTGGCGTGGACGGAAAAATTGCAGACCTTAGCCTGTCGCAGCACACTATTGCCTAATTATGGTGTACAGTTCCTTAATTGGCCCCGTACCTGAAGTTACCAAGCCGGCAGGTAGATGTGGCGTACGGCATCTTGTCCAGCTGCATGGTGTGTGTGGTCGAGTTGGGAATAGCCTCGCAGGCCGCGTCTCATTCCAAAACTGTGGGGGGACACTGACTGCCGGCATCCCCATATCATATTGTGGGGATGACGTCCGTGGCCCCTGTCAACGTATTTCCACCAAACAAATGCCCGGGCGTGGAGATCATGTGGCTTTGGCGATCACGGATGCTATGGCAGGGGGGCATTTCCATCAATTGGCAATCTAGACCGTCGTGTCGTGCATTTATTTGCTTCTTCTCTGCTTTTGTCTGATGATGGCCACATCCCACTTCCCGTAGCTGAAATGTTTCTGCAGAGACAATCCACTTGTAAGTGAAGTAGGAACGGGTTGAGACCGCGGTCTTATCAGTATAAGGTATTTCCGGAAGTTGAGGAGGATTCCAGCAATATCTATGCTTCCTTACGGCTCAATCCCGGAGCCCGGAAGAGAGAGGGGAGGGCATAACCTCCTTCCCTCGAGATGGACATCCTTCCGCAGTCGAATCTCTCCTATCTCACTAAGCAGAATCACCCATGCTGGTCGTTATCGGATTCCAGGATGCCGGAGGCCGCGAGGCGTAGTAATATTGTTGTGATTAAAGATGTCGCGCAATGAGATTTCCCGTGGATTAAACGGACGTATTGTCCTCCGTCCCAGCAGCTCTTGCACCTGCTCCCCCATCGACATCAACACCGGCTTTCCGGTCTTGTTTGATCTCCTCACGGGCCTCGGCCTGCTCGGCCTTCTTCCTATCAAGATGTCAGCCGTGGATCAAACAGATATCTTTGGAGAGAGACCCCTCCCCTGACCCCCAAGAGCAAATTGAAATACCACTTACTTGTCCAAGTCACTAGAGAAATCATCAATCTTGACCTCTGCATCCCCGGGCGCCTTCTGCATGCCACTCTTCCGCTCCACCGCGTCCGCAACCTTGCCCTCGCCTAGCGTGGCCATCTGCTCGGCGTCCACGTTCTCATTCTCGGTCTTCTCACCCGCCCCGCCCCGGCTGGTGTGTCTCGCCTCTGTCGCGTCGGCGGGATCGCCGCCCTGGACGCCACGGCCCAAGGAGCTGAAGGTGCCTTCTCCGGCGTGTTCAGAGGGGACGGCATGTGCTGTCCTGGATGTCGCTTTAGAGTCGTTCTGGGCGGCGGCTTTCTTCTCGAGGGGCTCCTTGGTGACGGGGTTGTCCGGCTGGGTGTAGGCGTCTATGTTTGAGGGTTGTGGGGCAGCCATGATGGACGATGTGGTTGTTAGAGTGGTTGAGTCCAAGATTGTATGTACTTTGTTCTGATGTAAGTGTGGTGGTGTCCGTCCACGAGAGTCGCGCTGTCCTATTCTGTTGGTTCTGTTGGTTTTGGTGAGTTTCGATTGCTTCAATGTTTGCGACGGTAGGTAGTTTTATGTTTTGTCAGTGAGTTCGCGTCTCAATAGTTTCCAGCAATGCTTTCTGTTTGTCTTCTTTCTCAGCAGTGACGTTTGATGATAAGAGCGTCAATCACCAAGCATCAGCACTTTGTTTGGAACATGACATTTCGATGACGTCGTGGCGCGCAGCGGATATCAGATGCCAACGCGGTGGACGATCCAGGGTCTTGATATCTTTCCATTACCATTGACAATTAGCAGTGATTTATACCTAATGATAATATGGAAACCTCTTTTCTTTCTCCTTGTGAAACAGTCCAGTTCTAGGGTGTTGCTAACAATCTCCTTTAAGCATAGCAACAGGAACTGGCGAGATGGAGATCCTAACTCCGGATCCGACTACCTTTTTGATACTCTTCGATGCGCACAACGCTCATATTTCTCATTGCCATTATAAGAAAAGGAACAATTGTCATTTCCTTTCTTCGTCTGGCCTACTTCGAGTCACCGAGTTCCGGCACCTATACTTGCCCTAGCTACACATCTACACTGGAGGGTCTCTCGTTCGGACCGGCAGATGCTGAACCCTCGATCGACAAGGCGTGGCCATCTATTCTGATAACCATACTACTCACCTCCAGATGCTTTGTCTCTCAATGTGGTCCTTTGGCTGTTACCTTTTTTCATGAGCATAGCCACCAAATTTGCTGGGGTCAGGACACTCGGGGAATAATTGTCGCTGAATGGGAAGTCCCATTCTTCGAAGGTGGCGGTGATAACCCGAGTGACCGACGGGAGCCTGTCACATGCTGAAACACAGGCTATTGAACATATAATGAAGATGGATTTCTTCAACCGGTGGGGGGCCTGGCTAGAGGGGCGGATGTTTTGCAACCTGTGGCTATGGACGAGCTCAATCGTCGCCCTGGCGAGTGTGAGTGATGGAGATCGAGAACCATAGTATTCAAGACCGGGGGTCTGTAATATGCACATTTATTATACGTCGAGGTTGTCAGTCGAGAGATATGACGAGATGAATATTGAGCACCGCTTTCGATCGAGACAGAAAACAGATTAGATCGTTGGCAGGTCCTGGAGGAAGGGTAAATATGAGCCACCGACGGGGATAGTTTGCACATGTTCAATGCATACTTATATTGCCATTTTGAACATTGGTACAACCTGGATACTAAAATAGCATTCTGGTGGTTCCCACGTCCACCAAGGTACATCCTGTTGGCAGCCAGTTGTTTATGATACCTTTGATGTGAGCACTGAAGTACGGGTGTACGTAAGTAGTACCTAAGTACCGTCTGGAACGGTCCAGGTTAACGTATCGAGGACATCTGGACCCTGGCGTCAACTGGGTCCCCGCAATGGCCGTCTTAAACGGCCCCACCAGTGGCCAACCGATACGCTCTGATAAGATTGATACTCCACTAAATTTTCTTCCTTGACTTTGGGTTCAAATGTTCGTTCCTCTCGACTCTGCGACATTCTCGACCACTTCGATAATCTCCTTACTCCAGTCTACATACAGTCTACACCCCTCCCGACAGGCTGTACCATAACAAACATGGCGGATGATCTCGTACTCAACCTCGCCCCGGTCGGGACTGCCGCCCCAGCTCAACAAAAGTTCAAATATATTGGTGGCTCATGGAGAGACCGCCGAAATGCGAAGAAGAAGGACTTGGGAATCGAGAAGAAGCCCAGATCGAACGGACCAGCAACTGGCTCCAATGCCGAAGACCATTCTTTCCCCTCATCAGATCGACCATCGAAAAGGCCAAGGACCGACGAAGGAGGCGTCTATCGTCTGCCAGGGGGAACAGGAGCCAGCGACCCAAACTTCCAGGTCGCCTCGAAGCTTTTCACCTCGAATCCTACCGCCAAAACTGTCTTCGAAGACACCAAGAAGGAGGAAGACCCAGAACTCACGAAACCGTCCAACGCCCCGCTCTCGGATGAAGCATCAAACTTCCATGCATTGGGACTGTCGCGGAGAATAGCCCAGCATCTATCTACCAAGCTCGAGATGAAGGCACCCACGTCTATCCAGAAGAACACGATACCCCAGCTCATCAAGGGAGACGACGACGCCTTCTTGCAGGCACAGACCGGTTCCGGAAAGACACTAGCTTACCTGCTCCCTATGGTGCAGCGGATCTTGGCCCTCACGCGCAATGACGATGGAAGCAGTACTGGCGCGAACATAAACAGAAACTCAGGACTGTTCGCAATCGTCCTGGCGCCGACACGAGAACTTTGCAAGCAGATCTCCGTGGTTCTTGAGAAGCTTCTGCGGTGTTGCCCCTGGCTTGTCAGCACCTCCGTCATGGGAGGTGAGAGCAAGCATTCGGAGAAGGCACGCCTTCGGAAGGGTTGCAACATCCTCATTGCCACACCCGGTCGTCTGACCGACCACCTCGACAACACCGAGACGCTGGACGTCGGCACAGTGCGATGGCTCGTCCTTGACGAGGGTGACCGAATGATGGAGATGGGTTTCGAGCAAGACCTGAAGAAGATCGTGGCCGCGGTCAGGAAAGAGCCTTTGAAGCACACGAACAAGGATGGCATCGTTCTGGACGTTGCCATGCCTAAGAGGAGAGTCACGGTTCTCTGTTCCGCTACCATGAAGTCGAACGTCACCAAGCTCGGCGAGATCAGTTTGCAGGATGCCATACTTATCACCGCCGCCAAGGATGGTAAAGAGGAGGACATGAACAACGAAGCCGTCTTTGCCGCGCCCGCCCAGCTCAAGCAGATATATCTGGTTGTCCCTTCGAAGTTGCGACTGGTAACGCTGATAGCCTTCCTGAAGGACTCATTCGCACGAAAGGGCTCAGTCATGAAGGCCATCGTCTTCATTTCCTGCGCTGACTCCGTCGACTTCCACTTCGACCTCCTCAAGTCTCCCGCGCCAGCCGAGCTACCCCCTCCGAGCTCACCAGACGAGAAGGAGAAGCCGTCGGACCCGCACACCGCCGCGAGCGTCCACCCAGCAGCATACATCACTTCCCAAGCAAACCCCCGCATCCTCCTGCACAAGCTCCACGGCTCCCTCACCCAACAAGCCCGTACCGCCACCCTCCGCTCCTTCTCCAACTCCAAGGACCCCGCCGTGCTCATCACCACCGACATCTCCTCCCGCGGTCTCGACGTGCCGTCAGTGGAGCTCGTCATCGAGTACGACCCCGCCTTCGCAGTGGCCGACCACGTCCACCGTATCGGACGTACGGCTCGTGCCGGCCGTCCCGGAAAGGCCGCCCTCTTCCTGCTGCCCGGCTGCGAGGAAGGATACATCAACATGCTCCCCAGCACACCCCCCGCAACGGCCCAGTCCTACGAGACGGTGCTGCAGAGGGGCCTCGCGACGGCCGTCCAGATGCCCGCCATCCCAGGCAAGGACAACGACAGCGACGACCAGCCGCCGCAGAAGCAGAGCCCCCCCGCCCGCGCCGAGGCCCTGCAGCTGCACATCGAGCAGCGCGTCCTGTCCTCGGAGCCCCCCAAGCCGGTCGGCAAGGGCCGAAGGAACCAGCAGGCACCGGCACCGAAGCCATCCTCATCCAACGGCGCCGTGCTGATCGATGCCGCGCGGCAGGCGTTCCGGTCGCACATCCGTGCCTACGCGACGCACGTCAAGGACGAGAGGCACGTCTTTGACATCCAGCAGCTGCACCTGGGCCACATCGCCAAGAGCTACGGCCTGCGCGAGGCGCCCGGCGGCATCGGGGGCGGCACGCAGAGGCGCACGCACAAGGGCAAGATCGGCAGCGGGAGGACCTTTGCTACCACCTCTGGCGGTTCTGGTGGCTCTGCTGATGCCGGTGTGCTCAAGAGGAAGTCCCGTGGTGGGGACTCTGACGACGAGGGAGGCGGCGTGTCGGCCGTGGACGAGGAGGCTGCTCGGAGGAAGATGGAGCAGATGCTGCGGAAGATGAACGCGGCTAGTGAGTTCAACATTGCATAGGCATAATGGGATGGGTTGGTGTTTTTGTATTTGGGGGGCTTGGTTGTTGTTGTTTTCTTTTACCTTCTCTTCCTATCTATAAGTTTACATAGGTGGGCAAATACATACAAGAGATTTCCGGTATTTTCATCTGATTTTATCTGATCGTAATGTTGTTATTCTCTTCTACGGGAATATATGCTATCTTGCAACGTGATATTTGCAAGAGTACCTTCCAGGCCATGGACTGACCGTTCGACACAGCAATCGAAGTAAAGCGTCAAGGCAGTGAGAGGCAGGGGGTGCACTTGACACATCACAAGGCACATACATCGATCGTTGCGAGAAGGACCGCTCAAAAGGTTTTGTAGACCATATTTCTTGACATTATCAATGCCCAAGAAGGGGATATTATTATACACAAGCGACAATTCCCATCCCAGCCATCATCACCCATACGTACATACATACAATACAATACATAAAAACCCGTCTATGTGTGTGTGTGTGTGTGTGTGTGATGTGAACCGATGATGACCGCCCGACCGACCGACCGACCATTCATGCCCAAAAACCCGACATCCATCCCAATCATCGTCGTCGTCGTCGTACGTCGTCGTCGCTTGTTTAAAAAAAGGTATGTCCATATTTCTTTTTCTTCGCCGCCAAGTATATGCAGAGTGGAGATTGGTCTATAGCGTCGCCGAATTAACAGCTAACCACCAAGATGCAGGAAGATCGATGCTTCAACTGCTTCGTGAACAAGATTAAAACAAAAAGAACAAGAAAAGAGAAAGGAAAATCGATAAGAACCCCAGGGGGACAGAATTCCCCTTTGCCCCCCCTCCGGATTTCCCTTGCAGCCGACCTTATCCCGCCCGGTCCCATCCGATCCCGTCCCTTGTGATCGCTCCAGGACCACGAGTCCAGCCTCGATGATTTCCCCCTTCCCTTTAGCCAGCATGCCTTGTAGGCGCGGCCAATACGTCAGACATCCTTTGAAAGAAGACTTCTTTTTCGCAAAAACCACCAACGCCCGCTAAACCCAGTAAAAACATGAAAACCGAAAACACCCAAAACTATACACGGCATATTCAATGCCAGCCTCCATCCGGATCTGCCCAAGATCCCCTCCAAAATACAGGCTTATTCCGCACACCGTACCAGGTAAGGGGGTATCAGACATGACAGCCACAAATTAGAGCTGCGACACAGAAACAAAACAAGAACGAGCTTCCAGTTTACATGGCCGCAGCAGCGGGCTCCTGCTCACCACCAAGTAGTTCCACAACCTTGGTCACAACGGCGCCGGGGTAGCCCCGACCCATCATCTCCGTCACGACACTCTGCGCCTTGTCTCGTTTCTCAACAGCAAGGTACGCTCGTGTCATAGCCTCGTACGTGCTTGGCTCGCGGCGGTCGCGGCCAACTGCACCGTAGATGTCCTCGGCACGAGAGATCTTGCCCTCCGAGGCCCACCCGTGGATGAGCGTGTTGGCGATGTATGGTGTCAGCTCCACCTTGCGGCGGCGCATCTCCATAAGAAGCGGCTCGGTATCGGCGACGCAGTGGTTGGCCACCATACTCTCGAAGATGGCTTGGAACAGGCCTGCAGAGACAGTAACGGAGGGGTCGTTGATCACGCTGTCGAAGGTCTTGCGGGCGGCCGCCATGTCGTGCAGCACGCAGCCGCGAGCGTGGATCAGCGAGGCGTAGTGAACGGGCTCAGGCTTACCGCCACTCGCGCGAATGCTCTCCAGGACGGCCTCGGCAGCTTGCATGTCCACAGGCTCCAAGGTAGCGTGAGTGTCAACCAGCAGTTTGTAAGTGTGGGCAGTAGGGGTGATGTCCTTGGCCTGCATGCGAGAGTAGTATGCGAGGACCTTTGACTTGTCGCGCTTGGTGGTCAGGAAGAACTGCATCATGCTGTTGTACGGCGCAGGTCGAGCCTTGTAGTTCGGCATAGCCTCCATCTCATCGAATAGCTCCTCGGCAAACTTCTCGTCGGACACACGGCACAGGGCGTTGACAATGGTACCGTAGGTAACAGAAGTTGGCTTGATACCCAGAGCGCGCATCTCGGCGAAGTAGAACAAACAGTCATCAATACGTCGAGCCTTGCCAAGCTTGCCAATCAGAGCGTTGTACAAGAAGGAGCTGGGCTCAACACCCTCGGCCTTGGCGCGTTGGAAGATCTTAACAGCTTCAGATGCCTCATCGAAAGTCTTGGTAGACTCCTTGAGGGTGGTGATGTACAAGCCAAAAGTGTTGGCAGAGGGAGTTGCACCCATAGCCAGGAGCTCCTGGTGGTACAGCTCGGCCTGGCTCCTGCGGCCCAAGTTCAACGAGGCACCAACCATGGCGTCCAGGATGGATGACCAGCCATAACGAACAATAGCGTACTGTGGCAATAGCGGGACGTCGGTTCGAGCCATGTTGAGGATGTCGTTACAGAGGTCGAACTTGCCCTCGCGGGCGGCAGCCGAGATGAGCTTGGCGTACGTGATGTACCGCGGGTGGCGACCAGCTCGGCGGATATTGCGGAATCTGGCGAGAGCATCGTTCAGCTTGGAACCTCGGCGGCCCTGAGTACCCTCGAGATCATCAGAAATGAGGGAAGAGCCCTTGAAGTCGGTGTTGTGCGCGTAGGGATCGAATGTGTCCTCATAGCTGGAGACAGAGGTGGCTGAATGGAACGGAGAGGTGGTGAAAGTTGGCGTGGGGGCTGATGTTTGCGATGCCAGCTCTCGAGGGTCGACTATGCCTCGAGCAGCCATGTAACGAGCCACGAAATCAACGCCCTCCTCGACCTCGGCTGCCAAGTGAGCGTCGTCAGGCTTGGACTGCCGTATCCGATGGAACATCGTCTCCGACTCGTTCAAACCCTCAACAATTTGACCAGATCCAATCAATGCGACTGCAAACATGGCAGTTGGCTCAATGAAGGAGGAATCCACAACAGTCTGAGGGCTGTTGAGAACCTGCCAGTATCGCCAAGCATCCATCACGCTGCCGTCACGAACGCTAAGAGCCAACAGAGCCATCGCTGGCGGAGCAACGTCAGCGAAAGTTACCGGCAGATTGGCGAATGCAGCAGTTGCAGTCAGCTTGTCACCGCTATCAGCTGCCATCAGTGCAAGATCGGCCATGGCCTGAGCACGAGCCTCGTCCTCAATACCTTGAGCCCACCGGAGGGCTTCCTGGTAGATACCTCGGTGGACAAAGCCCTTGACAAAGCCAAGACTGATGACGGCATCTTTGAGGTCTGCTGCACGGACGCCGTACTCTTCCACGATCCTCTTGTAGAACTTCATGGCACCATCGAGCTTGTCCGAGATAACATAGGCGTTGATGACGGAAGCATAAACCTGTGAATCCAGACGGTCGTTCAAGGTCGCCTCACCATTGTCATTGGCAATGGCGAGGGTCCTGTACTCGTTGTAACACTCGACAGCGCTGACAAGGTCTCCGCAGTTGGCGAAGGCAGTGATCATCGCTGGGAATGTGGCAGCGAAAGGAGTGGACTTGTTTGTCTCCATGTGCTCGTAGAGGTGCAGCATGTCAGAGACACGACCCGACTGGGCGCATGCCGAGATGAGCTGGTGGTAAGTCTCGGGCGAGTACACATCCTTCTGCGAAGTGATCGAGTTCTTAAAGAGCTTGATGGCCAAGTCGAGTCGGTCGTCCTCAGAAAGAATAGCATGCTCGAGCTCGGAAGAAGCGAGCATGAACTTTCCCGGCTCTTCCATACCGCCATACCGAGCACGCTTGTCCTCGAGTCTCTTCTTCAGAGAAGACACCTCAAGTGAGCGGGCAGCCAAAAGACCAACCAGGATATTGTACGTGTCGCTGTCAGGAACAACCTTTCGGCGCATCATGTCGGTATAGACATCAAGTGCCTTGGAGACAATCTCGATCTTCTCGGCCGGGAGATGAATGGCGGCCATGAGGAGAGCATTGTAGGAAGTCGCCAGAGGCCGAATGCTGGCGACCAGCATGGCCTCGAAGACAGCAGGGATCTCGGCATATCGACCGGCCTCGGAAAGCTTGGTGAGATGGTTGGCATAGCTCTGGGATTGAGGATCGACGGGTGGGGTGGCAGAACGGGCGACACTCGCGGGCGTATGAAGTCGGGATATTGGCTCGGATACCTTCTCGGGTACTGGTGTCGGTATCCTGGCTGACAGGGCGTCCTCCTCTGCTACCGCCTCCAAATGTTTCCGGGTCTCGATCTCGTACTCAAGAGCAGCATCAATGTGGGCCAGTGCGGCCTGCTCCTCTACGGAGAAGCCAGACTCGCTGACACCATCTTGAACTGCCTCGTGCGCCTCATGGCCTTCTGTTGTTCGTGCCTCAGAGCCGAGTAAGATGGAAGCTGGCGATGGCTTCCACTCGATGCGGTTCTGGAACTGGAACTGGACCCACTCATTATCCTCTTCTCCCTCGGCCTCCTTCTTCTGCAAGTTCTCGAAGTAGGCATCTAGACCACCATGGCTGCTGGGAAGCTTCTCGTGGCGGTGCTCGACAGGAAGGTTGGAGGAGTGGTGCGAGCCGGTATGGAAGGCGCTCTGGAGCTGCTGGAGACGACCGAGACGAGTTGTGGTCTGGCGTTTCCGGGCCGCAAAGGACGGCCGGTTCTGTGGGTTTAGAACATGAGGATGGGTGGCAGCTACGACAGACTGTGCGTAGCCGTGGGTGAAGGATTTTGTGAACCCAGAACGGATAAAGTTCGTGTATAGGTTGTTGTAGATAGACCCAGGCATTTAGGTGAAGCCTTTAGAGAGGGGTGACTAAACAGGTTAGGAAGGTGAAAGTCAGTAAATGTGTTTGTTGATCTACGCGACTCGCGAATAAGGACGGAAAGTCGACTTGACTTGGTGGTGGTGGTGTTGTTGGTGTTGTGAAAGCGCAAGATGTTTTGCCTCGGGGAACACTATGTCTGTCTGTCTGTCTGTCTGTCTCTCCTCTACTTACTATCAAGAAAAGGTGAATGCGCAATTGCAGGTTCATTTGACGCCACTGAAGACATCAAACAAACGCGCGATTCAAAATAAAACAAATTGTTCTTTTGGGGGACTAAGAAAAGTGAATGTGGTGAGGTAAAAGGGAAGCAAAGTTTCGAGGGAAGTTGCGCGTGTGGGAAAGAGAGAGAAGTTTGGAGGTTGATATGTACAATGCTTTGCTTGCTTGTTGCTCCAGAATCCGTAATCTGCATGCGCATCTGAACGTGAATTCCCTCTTGGTCGAGTCACACACTGTCAGAACTGTCTATCAATTTGCTATTGCTCTCTTTGCTTTGCCAGGCCTGCCAGGTTCCTTCCCCCAGAGGTCAAAACCCTGCTGGCGGGGGGCGTGCGGCCACCGGAGGGCGCAGTAGTGTGGGACATCCCGGGATTAGGGTGTGCTTCTATTGGTTGAGTGAAAACGAACCGGGAATGGGTTTCAGGGAATGACCCGGTATTTCTCTACGGGCTGTCAGGGTTGTCCACAGTTGGTACAGGGACCATAATGCCCTGGACACGCCTGGACTTTACGGACTTTACTGAGAGGACCACCTGAAAAGCCCTGATCCCAGGTGGAGGGTACCTAGGCTGCTAGGTAAAAAGAAGAGCTAACATTGCCACCAGAAAGAAGCATCGAGAACAAAAGGGAAGAAAGACGCTACGGCATTTGGAATATCCATTTGTTGCTGTGGATTCAACCGTTAAAATTTTATCAGACCCACGACGGAGGGAAAGGAAGCGACAGGCGAGAGGCACGCTGGCACGGCAGAAAAACGCTGCAAGGTGTCTGTCTGGCTGTCTGGGTGTGAGATCAGTGTGTGTACTATGTAAGTGAAGATAGATGGCTTTTGCCCATGTGTGCGTGTCATCCACCACCACAATTCACCATCACCCTCAACCTCACCCTCACCCTCCGGAGACCATCCTCCTATCAATGATCAACATATCTGCATATGCAGGCTGGCCCCCCCTCCCTTCTACATATTTCTTTCCAAGACTCAAACTAGCAGACTAGGTATTATCAATCAAGGAATATGTACAGTACTGAGCCCAAGGCTGCCAAGCTGCCACGCTTCTCGCTTCTCCAGGGGTCCTAAACACCCATGACGACGTTGACTTTCTAACAGCCTAAACTCCGAGGCCAACGGACAGACGGAAGCGTCGGACACTCAAGGTTCAAGCTTACCTTCCTTCAGCCCCATTAATGTGACCTACATACCGACGTATTGAAGAAAAGAAGCCGGCATTAAAAAAACTCATCCACACAGCAGCACAGTCACACCGTCGGTAGTGTACATGGGCGTCCCCAGTTGTCCACATGTCCCAGCGTACCGGGTTGTTGGCTGACCAAGCCTGCCAAGCAGCCAAGTCGGCTCTTTTCCCATTGGCTCGTTTCTGAATATCTTCGTTGTCCTGTCTGTCCAGGGAGAAGCCGGAATCCCAAGGCTGCCTCGTTACGTACTTACCTACCTAGACATCGTCGGTGAGAAACTCTCTGTGTGTGTCTGTGAGTCTGTGTGTGTGTGCTTATTCCAGGATTATAATCTTGTAAAATGATGTCCACAGGTCGTCACTGTCAAAGCCCCCAGATGCTGCAAATGTGGAAGATCGTCATGAGGGCTGCATGGGCTGCATCATCACATGGATCCTGCGACGAGAACTACCCGCCGCTGTTTGCAGTCTCGAGTCCTTAACTGGGAGTGATGTGCAACGGACCGGTGTTTAAAAACTGTCCGTCTGACCCGGCACAACCTTGAAACCCCGGGCACAAACACAAACACCATCCATGGATTGTCCGCTGCCGAGCCCGAGCCCGAGCCCGGCTTACCGACACCGAAAGATCACGCTGTTTTACGGGGATAGATAATAGACAAGATACGTATTAACTCAAGTTGGGGCCGAAGTAGAGGGTTTCGGTTCCGAGAGGATTCGGTCTTGATCTTATCAGATCGTCTGAGATCATCTGTAATTACATGTATGTAGCCCGTACTGCGTAAGCGTACATGACAGTCAATAAGCTCGAGTACTTAGTATTTAACCGCAATGCCCGAGAGACTATGCTTATCATACCTTAATACGCTCACACTGCTCTCGCCCTGACTGGTAACCTTTTACACAATTCTCTTCTTCAGCAAGCTCTCCATCAACGATTCCATCTTTCTTCTCACCTACTGTACTTATTTGTCAGATAACAATGCTCATAGTCCGGTTCCCGGACCCCAAGCCCCTCTTTTCAGGTTGTTGAGTGGGTGGCTCGAACCTTCGAGTCTTACTCACATGGCCACTAGATCTTGCTGTGTCCATACTCAGACTTGCCGCTAGGAACCTGGGGAGAGCTTACCATGTGTCAATGGACACTCAACAGTCCTGAAGCAGATGGGCAGCCGTCTATTCCAGCATGTAGGACAGACACATGGTAAACGGTGAGTATAAGGGTCGTCGGTAGGGTTAGGGTCCAACCTGAATGTTATACCCCTCTTCACAGGTGGTTCCAAGGTTGTGCTATGCGTGGTATTATACATACATAGTACATGACATGTGCTGTTTTGTATGGCCTTGGGTCAAGCTTGATGCGTGCTGCACTGCGACATCAATTTGATGTTGTCTCTCGAGTTCAACAACCGTTGCGAGGCAATCAGTATCCCGTCAGTGTGATCTCACTATCGAGTACAGCACAACTTGCTATAAGCTTTTCGAACATACACACACACACACACACACACACAAACTCCAAGAAGCCTACATCAATACATACTAAGTAAGTACCAGTTGACATATCTGGCAAGTAAGTAAGTACCCAGTTCAACGCTGTTGATGAGCTGGCAAGCGGTGATCTCTCGAGTCATCAGGGCTATCAGGCTCCGCTCGAGAAGGGACCCTGTGAGAACATCATCTTAATTACCTAGGTAGGTAGGTAGGCCTTTGTTTTGTTGCTCGAGTGATTCGAGGCTGAGAGAGAAAATAGGGGGGCCACACATCTGGAACATCATTGATCACACGAATCGTACAGAAGCTGCCCCGCATTTTATCTTTCGAAGCTGGCTCAAAGCTCAAAGCTCCCCTGAGCTGAGCTCGAGCTCCCAAGAATCATGTCCCAATCCAATGTGTCCTTCGTCCTTGTGTGCCTGTCTTTGGTGCCTTGTGCCTGAAGATCCTATGTCATCAATTCCCCCCCTAATAGAGCTATCCCCTAGTAAATGAGCAATTCAGGAACATCAACAACATCAACATCAACATTATCATCATCATCATCATCACTTTCGTCATTGAAGGAGTAGAAGAAAACTCGAATATCCCATAACATCAAACACAATACCATCCGTCCTATCACCTCTCCTCTTCCACCCCCCTCCCCCTTCCCGGAAATCCCTCCCTCCCTCCCTCCACCCCCCGTTCCCAAAGCCATGTCCGAGAACCCCCCGACCGCCGTCTCCGCCCCGGGCAAGGTCCTCCTCGCCGGCGGGTACCTCGTCACCGACCGGGACTACACGGGTCTCGTCTTCGGCCTCAATGCCCGCATCAACGTCGTCGCCCAGCGCATCCCCACCTCCCAGGGCGTCCAGTTGAGCGAGATTGTCGTCGAGAGCCCCCAGTTCGTCGGCGGCACCTGGCGGTATGGCTATCATCTGGCCCCTGAGGATGGCGGCATCACCGTCACCCAGCTGCAGGTGTAAGTTTGACAACATTGAGGCTTCTTTCCTTCCATTCTCCTTCAGGCAGGGCGGAACTCATTTAATTTTACTCTCTCAATTTGTGTCTTCTCCGCTGTGCTTTGCTTTGCTTTGCTTTTCATGTAACCGATTGTATGTCATGTCATGTCATGTAGCTATTTTGAGAGAGGCTCCCTCCCTCTCTCTCTCTCTCTCTCTCATCAGTCTTGTCTGTTCTCACTACTATGTATATATGGTCTCATCCATCGAACGCTTTCACACGACTCAAACCCACACGCAACCTCATCTCATCTCATCTCAGCTCAGCTAACGTCCCACCCATCTCATCAGTGGCTCATCATACGACCCCAACCCATTCATCGAGACAACCCTCACCTACGCCCTGACCTACATCTCCCGCGTGGCCCACCAGCGCCCATCCCACAGCTTCAAGCCCGCCCGGCTCACCATCCTTGCCGACACGGACTACTACTCCGCCCCAACAGAAACCGCCCTCGCCACCGTGGCCACCAGCAGCAACAGCAACAGCAGCAGCAAACCCAACAACAACGGCCCGGGTGGAGGTGCGAGGTTCATCCCCTTCGGCACCACCCTCAAGGCCGCCAAGAAGACGGGCCTCGGCTCCTCCGCCGCCCTCGTGACCTCCCTCACCGCCGCCCTCCTCTCGCACTACCTCCCGCCCAGCCACTGCGACCTCGCCACCGACAGGGGCCGCGCCATCCTGCACAACCTGGCCCAGACGGCCCACTGCCGCGCCCAGGGCAAGATCGGCTCCGGGTTCGACGTCGCCGCCGCCGTCTACGGGTCCTGCCTGTACCGGCGCTTCAGCCCCTCCGTGCTCGACGCCGTGCCCCAGCCCGGCCAGCCGGGCTTCTCCGCCAAGCTCGAGGAGGTGGTCGGCGGCAAGGGTAACGGCTGGGACACGGATGTCCAGAAGGACAAGGTGGCGCTCCCCGGGGGCGTGGCCATGCGCATGGTCGACGTCGAGTGCGGCTCGCAGACCGTCAGCATGGTCAAGGCCGTCAACGCGTGGCGCGCCAAGGACCCGTCCTCCTCCAGGGAGCTCTGGGACGCCCTGCAGGCCCGCAACGAGGAGCTCGCGGGGGTGCTGGCCGCGGGCAGGGTGGGGGAGCTGCCGGGGGCGCTGCGGGCGAGTCGGGAGCTGGTGCGCCGGATGGGCGCCGAGAGCGGCGTGCCGATAGAGCCCGAGTCGCAGACGGAGCTTATCGATGCGTTGACTGGGGTCGAGGGCGTGTATGGTGGGGTGGTTCCCGGTGCGGGCGGGTTTGATGCTGTTGCGGTCTTGGTGAAGGATGATGAGGGGACGCTCAAGAGGGTTGAGGAGTTCCTGAAGGGGTGGTCTGAGAAGAAAAAGGATAGTAAGGTTAAGCTGCTTGGTGTCAAGGGCGAGTTGGAGGGCGTGAGGATGGAGAAGCTGGGTGAGTTTGATGGGTGGCTGTGATGATGTGTGCATGTATGTGTCTTCGGTTTTCCAATGTGCGCCCACCCTTGGCTTTTCTTTTGGTTTTCAAAGTGTTCGGCTTCAAAGATTAGAGACTCGACCACACACACGTATCTGTACAAGAGAGAGAGTAAGAGCGGAGTCGAAAAGTTTTGATGTACTGATGACATTGATAATTGATTCTGTTAATACTACTACCTGATGAAGCTACCTTGCATGTGCTGACCAAGCCCCGTGGATGCAAAATAAGATGATGTTCCTACAGTAATTCCCCCCAAAGATTTCCTAATTGACCTCCCCCAATGATGCCACCAAGAATGTTCTCCCCAACATCTGACAGCCGGTATCAGGATGCCGATCCATCAAAAGAGTGAAAAAGAAACAGATGATCCTGTCTCCGTCCTTGTCCCCCTTCTGTCCATCCAACACCAAGTAATGATATCCCTGCTCTCTCTCTCTCGCTCTCTCTGAGCCTAGAACTCCGGTGACAAGCTGATAGAGATGGTTGTTGTGGTTTGTGTGTCGAGGGATCCATCTACCCTCTTCTTCGAGTCTTCTATCCCCAGCTGAATGTATCCAATTACGCCCGCTCCCCTCCGCCACCATGTCTGATCATACAACAGCAAATGCAGGGCTGTGTTGGTGGTCAGATGCGACCAATATTCCCACCCCCAAGTTAACCATACCGTTCCACCCGTCTCTCAAACAGAAAGACTCTCAAAATTCCAACTCCCCTCGTTCCAAAGAAAAATGAATGAATGCCGTTGGTACACGTCCAGCGTAGTCCGCCAGACAACAAAAAAAAACACAACAAACAGATGCCGCAGTGCAGTGCAGTGCAGTGATTGCTTGCTTGCTTCACAGCGACTTCCTGGCCTCAAAGTCACTGCCCGAGGAGGCCGTGGTGTAGATGCTCGCCGGGCCCAACTGCGAGACCGAGTCCTCGGTGGCAAAGGACCGGGTGATGCTCGGCCGGGAGGCCGTCAGCGGGGACGAGGTCAGGCCGCGGTAGTTGGCGCGGGTCTTGTTGGGCCTGGGCGGCTTCTGGGAGGACTCGAGCTGTGCGTCTATGGTGACGAAGCGGCTGGCGATGGCCTTCTCGCGGAGAACGTTGATCCTGTGGGGATGTTTGTCAGAATGATGCTGTTGGATGGGGGCATGTATCTATAATAATGAGCTGGTCTTGAGGCCTGGACTGTTGTGGTCCATGATGGTTCAAGCAGACTGAGGGCATCTTGAAGCCAGAAGAGAGTGGGACTGATGAGGGGCTATAGAACGTACTCATCGTCAGTGACGCCGGGAAGTTTGGTCGCCACGTGCTTGAAGCCGAAGGGCTCGGACTGTATAATGAGATTCTGTCAGTTATCACATTCTGCTGATCTCAAGTTCATCATAGGGTGTTGGTGATCTCACAATCTGAATTGAACGCCTCTTGGGCTTCTGGTTGAGGCGGCGGTTGACGAAGCTCTGAGCTCGGCCCTGGGCGCGAGCGAAGCGTGACTTGACGTAGGCACAGATTTGCATATTGGGCGACTTTGCGTGGTACGTGATACTAGAGATGAAGCGGTACACGTATGAGGAGGAGCTCGTGATATTGATACTTTGTTGGTTGGCTGTGACTTGAGCGAGTGACGGTTGGCGGGACGAGAGCAGGCGGTGAGGTGGTCAGACCAGGTTGAGAGACAAAGGACGAAAAGAGAGTAGTAAACGACTATTATTGATAAAAAGAAGGTGGTGGAGGTGATCGTCAGAGAGCAGCACAAAGAAAGTGGGTATGGTTATCGTGGGGTGTTCTCGTGGGGTTCAGATCGAAGGAAGGTTGGTTGGGTCGACGTGGTAGAAAAAGAATGTGGTTCAGAAAGCTGCTCCAAAAGGCTGACCGGGCAGCGAGATGGGTTGGCTTGTTTGAGGCTCAGACAGGTATTTGATGTGTCCGTCTTTGAAGGAAAGATAAGATGAACCCTTTCTGTAGGAAGAGAAGTGAGGCAAAGTGAGGGTAAAGGAGCGGATGCTCAAACCGAAGAAATCTCGACCTCGGAAAAAGGGGCACCAGCTTCGACGAAAGGGTATGATGGTTTCAACAAAGGAATGACTAGGACTAGTGGTTTGTCCCGAGAAAGAAGAGAGGGTTTACGGAGTCCAGACTCGTCCCCGGATCTAAAAGTGTGATGCCTTTATCTTATGAGAAGGAGGGGGTACAAAGGAGATGGTTGAAGGCTGGTGGAGCTACTGTGCATTCGACGGAGAGGTTGACGTATCGTCAAAGAAGAAAAAGCTATGGCCGGGATCTGGTCCTGGTTGCTCGAGGGATCATCCGACTGTCTAGGACAATGCATGAAACCCGCAAAGTGATGGCGCGGTAACTAGCATCCGGACATCATGCTACCGACCCCCGGGGAGGAAGTACGAGGGGGTGATGGAATGTTTGGCTTAATTATCGTTGGCTGGGTGGTGGTTCGCCCTGCCCCCCTTCCAACAGGCACTGGAATGCCCACGCAGCGACGCGAGACATGCGCGTCTGTTTAATTGATTGCATTCGCGTAACGTCGCGTCGGGATGAAATTCACCAGGGATAAGGGAGGGAAAACTGACGACATGTGCTGGAACCAGTGTGATGCAATTTGGAGCTATGCTTCCCGTTGCGGCCATCCCTTGCCGCACTGTCTCCCATCTTCATCATTTCCATCATCTCATTTATTTGGGATAATCTTTGATGTGGTAGCTCTTCAGCTTGACAAACTGGTCGAATCCAAATCGACTGAGGGTTTGTCCCTTGCCTGAGTTCTTCCAGCCCGTCCATGCGAGATCCTGCAAGATAACCGTCAGTAAGGGAGTCTTCAGTAGTGACATAATTAGGAGTAAATTCCACAACGTACCGCGCTGGGGAAATCGCATCGGTTAACGAAGACCGTACCGGCCTCAACATCATCGGCCAGCTCATGGCCCTTGGCTGTGTCCTTGGTCCATATGCTGGCAGTCAGGCCGAACTCGCTGTCGTTCATGAGCTTCAAGGCCTCCTCGTCGCTCTTGACCTTCATCACGGGGATAACCGGGCCGAAAGTCTCCTCTGTCATGACAGCCATCTCGTGAGTGACGCCCGTCAACAGGGTAGGCTTCACAAAGTTGCCCTTGGAGGGAGGGTTGCTGAACGACTCGTTCTCTGGCGTGGCATCCTTGGCGCCCTTCTCCAGTGCATCCTTGACGTGTGCCTCGATCGCCTCCTTCGACCTCTTGGAGACGACCGGACCGACATGGGTGCTCTTGTCGAATGGGTCACCAAGCTTGTAGCCCTTCAATACGTTCTGCAGAGCCTCGACGAACTGATCGTGGATCTTCTCATCGACGTACACCCTCTCGATGGAGCAACAGCTCTGGCCCGAGTTGAACACAGCGCCATCCACAATCTCCTCCGCAGCCCAGGCGATATCAACGTCTGCGCGAACGTACGCGGGGTCCTTGCCACCCAGCTCCAGGCCGACGCCCACAAGGCGGTCCGCAGCTGCCTTCTGCACGGCAAGACCGCCAGCGACAGAGCCGGTGAAGCACACCAGCGAAATCAGAGGGTTGCGCACAATAGTCTCGATCGTCGTAGGTGAGCCACAGTGGAAGTACTGCAGGACGCCGGAGGGCAGACCGGCGGACTCGAATGCCTTGAATACCTGCTCGGCGATGGTGGGGGTTTGTGGCGAGGGCTTGAGGATGACTGTGTTGCCGCACAGCAGTGCGGGAATGAGTGAGTTGACAAGGGTCAGGTATGGGTACTAGATTCCGTGTCAGCTTGAAAGGGCCCAATGGTCCATTTGCAGGACAAACGTGTCCAGAGTAGCAAGCAACTCACGTTCCAGGGGAAGAGGACGAGCACAGGTCCAACGGGGACCTTCCGGATATATCTCTTGAAACCCTTCTCCGCCTCACCATCCGTGTCCTTGAGCGTGTCCTCACTGATACTGAGGAGGTACTCGCATCGCTTGATAGCAGTGGCGACCTCCTTTGCAGTGTAGGCGATAGGCCGGCCCATCTGGGTGGTGATCTCGAGAGCCAGCTCATCTGTGTTCTTTGTGAGCCACTCCAGGGCCTTCTTGACAATAGCCTGTCTCTCTGACAGGGTGGTCTTGCTCCATTTCTTAAAGGCCTCAGAGGCAGTCTTAGGCAAAAGATCTATCTCTTCCGCAGAGAGGCCATTGCGGGTGATGATGGGCTCGTTTGTGTTTGGGGAGATGGTGTTAATGACTTCGACAGACATTGTGATTGTGATGGCGTAGACAGAGAGTGAGTTGGAAAGAGGAAGGAGGAATGAACTAGTAAGAATATGTCAAGTTGAAGAATACCAGAGCTTTGAAATAACTTAAAAATAAATACTACTCAGTACTTAAGTGTGTAGTAGATCGTTTATCTCTTGACGTCGCATGTTGGATCGTCATTCCCCTTACTCAGTGCCCCTCCATGCTCAGTATCAATGACGGTCCACGGAGCCGATCCCGGCCGTTAACCGGATAAGATAAGGCTTAGTGGTGTCAACTGGTGCCAGCGGCGTCCCCACTCGGAAGGGCTCCACTGAAATTTTGAAGCAACATCCAACTGCGCTGGAGGTTTTCAATTCATTTGACATACCAAATCGATAGCTGGACAGTAGTAGTAGTCACGGTTGATCCATAACGCATCCAACTTCTGCTTTGGGTTTCAGCAAGCCTCCTTTGTATACCTTGAAATACTACTTTTTACGTTATGGCGCCCGAAAAGAGGAACCACTTCCTCGACGCCGAGGACAGCGAAGACGATGTCGTCCAGGACAACTCCGACGATGAGCTGCAGAAGGGTGGACGTACGCCCAAGAGGAGGAAGATAGAAGACGACAGCGACTTTGACGACGACGACGATGCGACAGACGCAGGAGCTTCAGACCTCGAGGATGAAGACGAGGAGAAAGAGACGGCGTCCAAACCAGTCAAGGGCGTCAAGTCGGAGAAGCCAGACGCTGGCAAACCAACAGGCGAGGCCGCCCAGTCGTCGAAGAAGAAGAAGGACGAGCAACCCGATGACATCCGCCTGATCAAGCCCCTGACAAGAAAGAACCTCGTCGCCACGGAGGCCGCCATCAAGAAGTCGGGCGTCGTCTACCTCAGCCGCATCCCGCCCTTCATGAAGCCACAGAAACTACGCTCCCTGCTCGAGACCTACGGCAAGATCAACCGCATCTTCCTGGCGCCGCAGGACCCCCTCGTGCACCAGCGGCGGGTACGCGCCGGAGGCAACAGGAAGAAGATGTACACGGAGGGCTGGGTCGAGTTCGTCAAGAAGAAGGACGCCAAGAGCATCTGCGAGCTGCTCAACGCCCAGACGATAGGGGGCAAGAAGGGCACCTACTACCGGGACGACCTCTGGTCGCTCAAGTACCTCCGGGGCTTCAAGTGGCACCACCTCACGGACCAGATCGCCGCCGAGAGCGCCGAGAGGAGTTCCAGGATGATGGCCGAGATCATGCGGGAGAAGAGGGACAACAAGGACTTTGTCCAGAAGGTGGAGAAGGCGAAGGTGCTGGATGGCATGCAGACCAAGAGGGCGGCCAAGAAGAAGGACCTGCAGGAGGACGACGGTGTCGCGGACAAGCCGGCTGCGACCGAGACAACCTCGAGCGAGAGGCCGAGGAAGTTCAAGCAGAAGTCACTGGCGCCAAAGAAGGAGGCTTCATCTCAGCCGGAGACGGCCAAGAAGGCCCTCAGCAAGATTTTCTAAGGCGAAAGTTGGAAGATACCCATTTAGATCTTTATCGTGGCGAGGCTGGACATAGCTGTGGCCGCATTAATGAAGCGTCAATTTTTAGAGAATCTTACCACACGGGCGTTTTTTCTACGAGCTATCACGAACACATCAAATACATTTTCAGTAGTTCTGCGACACTGTTTCTGCACCAAGGCGCTTGCCCTCGCCCGCCGCGATGTCGGCTCAGCAGCAGCGCTGGGGTGATCCGGTCCGTATTACGTCGATTCATAGTGCCAAGCAGCGTCTAGTCTCACAAGGTTTACGCCAGATAGGCTCATGATAGAATTGAGATGCTCCATCTGATCCCGAAACTATTCAGAAACATATTGCCTGGGGACATGGGAATTACTCCTCGAACGAGCATACTCTCAGATTCAGACGTACAAGACAAAACTTCATGACAGAGAAGGACTATTTGTCTAACATCATCAAACTTTGGTCAGGTGCTAGACTCGCATAATGTCGATAACACAACAAAGACTGCAAGATAACCGGCGAAGTGAGGAGGTCCAGGAGGGTGGCGAGGGACGGAGTAGGTGGTCGATGTACTTGTTGGCAGATGCCAGTCAGATGGGCGAGGAGTACTTGGGCCTCAGGACTGCGATAAGGCTTCCAAGGTTCATTGAATCTGGGTGTAATGCGTATTTGAATCGAATACTACTAAGTTCTCAAGTCTTCATATAGGTGTAACCCAGGCCTCGTAGCACGAGATGTGACGATTTTAGAAAGCGTAGCAACCATCTGATAGGGTCACAGCAGGCAATCAGCTATCAATGGTACGTATAGAATCACGGTAATTATAAAGCATGCCCCTTGTTAAGCTCTATGAAGAGCGAATTGTATTTGCAGGACGGTGATTCCGACCGCCATCTTCTAATCCTTAGCATCTAGATCTTTACTCTTTATCTTGCACCGTCATCTCCTCAAAGTCATCCAACAGCTCTTCCATATTGACCTTAGGCACCTCATCATCGCTCATGCCGGTGGCTTCCGTGCCGGCAACACTCTGGGCATCATCAACCTCCATCGCGTTCTCCTCGACCGGCTTCTTGTTCTTGTTCGTGTTCTTGTACAACGCCAACGCAGCCCGCAGCTCCTCGTCCTCCTCGACGTCACGCAGGAACAGCTCGTACTCGTTGTCCATGCGCTCCTGGTCGGCCTTCTTGGGGAGGAGCTCGCCCTCGTCCTTGGCCATACGCTTGAGTCTCCACTTCCTGTTGCGGTGCTTGCGGTTCCTTGGCCAGTGCTTCTTGACGAGCACAACGTCCGGTATCCGGCTGCTGTAGGTGTGCGAATCCTCGAGTGCCTCAAACTGCGGGGAGTTGAAGTTGGTGCCCGTAAGCATGTAGCCCATCACTGAGTCGCCAACCTGCAAGAAGTGACCCAAGTGTGTTCGCACGTTGTAGCTCCTCTCCATGTTGTCTATCCTCGTCACCTCGACGTCTGCGACGAGCCACCTGCCCTTCTGGGGGCCAGTGGGCTCGATGTTGAGAACCATAAACTCGACGAGCTGGGGTGCGTCGGCGAGGGAGACGAAGGGCGCACGCCAGTAGATATCGGGGTTGAGTTCGGCGGTCTGGAGGGTGTTGGGGTCGAGGAAGTTGACGGATGTGCCGATCCTGTGGCACAGAACCAGGGGGTAGATGTTGCCCAATGACTTCGCCATTGGTATGGGCAGGCAGACGAGGTCGTCCTTGCAGATCGGTACGATCTCCACCGAGTAGGCAAACTTGTAACTCTTCTTGGAGGTGTGAATATCCTCTGAGATAAGCTCCTGACTCTTCTTGGAGTTGACTGGGACCACGGACTTCAAGAAGTCGAGGAATTTCTGGGCCTGGTTTCGCTGAGAGAAGAAGAAGTCGATACCGTCTTTTGCTTCCTTGATGTTGATTGTGTCCTTGTGTGCGCCGTGCTTCAGGATAAGCTGCTCGAGGAAAAGGAAAGTTCGCTTGTGGAGAACCTTTTGTCGTACTTGCACGCAAGCTCTCCAGACGTTGGCTGTGTATGACTTTGCGCAGTCGGGGCACTGTTGGGTGGCCACAATGTATACGACCTCGAAGCTCTGCTGCATCAAGACACCATCCGACACGGCATCCTGCACTGTGATCTTGACTTTTATCCTCCTGGAATGGGGCTCTGTCCAGATAAAGCTGGCATCGACAATCCTGACTCTTCCCATACCCCTCAGCTTCTTCAAGCAGAGCGCGAGCAGTTCCCTAGATTCGGGAGCGGCGACCAGCCAGCTCGTAGGCGGCAACAGCCATCGGTCGCAGTCTCGGCAGAAGTTCAGGACGGCCTCGCGTTGGATTCCTCCTGATATGTCGTGTGTGAGCTTGACGCAGTCGTAACAGAGGGCGCCAGCGGCTGTGGTTCCGTCGATGGCTGCACCACAGTTGCAACATAGAATTCTGTGAAAAGATCACCATGTCAGCGCAAGCGTCATAGTCAGGAAAAGTCAAGGGG
>LKEA01000027.1:110293-131563 GCA_003795315.1 Cytospora schulzeri | reverse complement strand
TCACGTTGCGCCGGTCATCGCCGTCCCTGTTGGGCCGGTGAGGTTGACCGCACCATCCATATCAATATCCATCTTGGATGGTTTGTATGGTGTTATGCGGGGGAAAAGGTTGTTGTGGTTTAATTTGTTGTTGTTGTTGTTGTAGTATGAAGAAGCGGAGGTGGAATCGAGTTGCGCTCAAGTGATGCCGCCCGGATTTCCAAAAATTCCCAGTCGCCCCGCTCAACTTTGTCTTGATAAGCATGCGCAGGCGATAAGACTTTTCCAAGGGACCACTGCAGTGGGGGGGCTGAACCCGCTCTGACGCTATGTACGGCACTAGTGTAGTCTTACAAAGCCCTGTCAGCCAGTGCCGCAGGTGGCGGACAGTAGGTGCCTCAGCACGGACAGATTTCTTGGACGACTACTCCTAACCCTGAGACAGAGAACTGATCGATCAAGGGAAATGGAAGGGGGGGGGGATGACAGCAACCAGTGGTCAGTGGTCGTTGCAGGGGCTTAATGGTTGGGGGCCGGCCCCCGTTACCACTTTGAGCAACTTTCCCTCCAAGTCCGCTCCCGTTCCTAGATCTGTCGCAGACAGATGGCATCGTCTTGGCATCTGGGTAGGATCTAGGATACCCTGGAAGCTGGCGTGATATGTGATGACATCCTTCTCTGCCGCTTTCGATGTAATGCTGGCACGATCAAGAGGTCCGTTCTTTACACCGGTCTGAGATGACGGGTGGCATTCCATCCCGATCCTGTGCTGTGTCGAAGCATGTTGGCGTAAGGAGAAGCCATCACCATCGATGGCACGCGTCTTCTTGGCTTTCGATCGGGAAAGGTGCACTTATCAATGTGGTACAAGCGGAACCTCGTTGCCTCCGAAGGAGAATAAGGATTTCCACGAATCCGGTATCTTGAAACTTGGTAGGGGCAACATCTCCACTGCAACGCAGCATACCCCTTTCATCAACACAGGCTCCATGTTTGCAAGCGAAGGCCAAGAAAAATCAGTTTGATATCCACGGATCTCATGATGACTTGAGTTTATAAAAGAGGGAAGTTGCTTCCCTATGATGCTCTCCTCTATTCCTATATCCCCATATTTTTAACTGTGGTTTTCCTTCCTTAAGAGACTTACACCGTCAAGTCGTATTCCCAAGTCGCCAAAATGCCGAGCACCATCACCACTGCAGGTGTTGCCCTTCTAAGCCTCTCAGGGGCTTTGGCTGCCACCAACTGCACTTTCAGTGGCTCGAGTGGCTACTCGGACGTCAGTGACAAGAAGAGTTCCTGCTCAACAATCATCTTAGACTCTCTTGAGGTTCCCGCAGGAGAAACTCTTGACTTGGAGGACCTGAACGACTTCACCACTGTAACTATACCTATACCAACTTGGATTGCCTATGCATTTCTGTTCCGGACCCACAGCTAACCTTCATTACAGGTCATCTTTCAGGGCCGGACAACTTGGGACTATGCCGAATGGGATGGCTCCCTCGTTTCCATCAGCGGAAATAACATCACCGTGAAGGGTGCAGCCGGCTCCGTCCTCGACGGACAAGGTGCACTATGGTGGGATGGACTTGGCGGAAACGGAGGCGTGACCAAGCCGAAGTTCTTCAAGGCCAACCACCTTTACGACTCCGTCCTGGACGGCATCTACATCCTCAACGCGCCCAAGAATTCATTCAGCATCAACCATATCGGAAACCTGGAGCTTCGGAACATTGTGGTGAACAACACCGCCGGTAACGAGCTCAACTCTGATGGCAACACCCTGGGCCACAACACGGATGCATTCGATATCGGCAACTGTGACGGCGTCCTTCTTCAGAACATCACCGTCTATAACCAGGATGACTGTGTGGCCGTGAACTCGGGCGGGAACGTCGTGTTCAAGGACGCGCTTTGCTCGGGAGGGCACGGAATCTCTATCGGCTCGGTTGGTGGAAGGGACAATAACATCGTGAACAACATAACCTTTGACAACGTGTTGATGCAGGATTCCCAACAGTCAGTCAGAATCGTAAGTTGCTACTCCGAAGCTCACTAGCTGCGACAGACAGTATAGCAGCGTGACGTGACGAGATAGCTGACCCACATGCACAGAAAACCATCGCCGACACCAATGGCACCGTTTCCAACATTACCTACCGCAACATTGTCATTGACAGCCCAACAGACAACACTGACTACGGAATCATTGTCACACAGTCGTACAACGGCGTCGATGGCGAGCCGACCAATGGCGTGATCATCAGCAACTTCGTGCTGCAGAACGTCACAGGCACCGTGAACGAGGACGCCATCAACATCTATATCGAGTGCGGCGAGGGCTCCTGCCAAAACTGGACCTGGACGGATGTCAACGTCACGGGCGGCAAAGATTCCTCAGACTGCTTGAATGTTCCGGATGGCGTCTCCTGCTGAGTGTGAAGATTGTTACATGTAGGAAGGTAGAACTGACGAACAAAGGGTGAGGGATGAGCGATTCCCACGGTACAAGTCTGAATCGTTAGCACAAATGTTTCTCGTTTGTATATGTATATGGATTTGTAAATACAAGCAAGATTTCCTCCATTAATTACGTTGTTGGGCTGATTGGGGCTGGCCAACACCATATTCGCTTGTACCTAAATTGCATGATTAAAAACATGGCGACTACGAGTCTGAAATTTGGTGAGTGAAGCCGGTTCAGTAAGTTATAATTCCCTCCAGTCAGATGTGTTGCCTTCACAGCTGACAATATTAGTGACACACCTGTGTTTATACCTGTTTCCCACCTGTAATCGAGTGCTGCATTATGTATACGTACTATTCCTATTCCAGGCACTTATATAACAACTGATTCCAGCCAAATACCAGACGCCGTCAAACTTCAAACTTCTCCCTGTGCATGTACTTCTTTCACTTCCAACCATCTTAACAACATTGAATCTTGTAGAATCTCTTCTCCGCACCCCAGTGATCATAACCCAACAGAGCTTCGTCTACTCTATATCAAGGCTAGTTTTTGGTACCCTCTTCTGTCTCTAGACTTACGATCTCACCGCAAACAGCTCAATATGCCTCTGGAAAACGTTCAGGGTGGCCAATCCTCAACTCAGGTCGGCCCAGGCCGTGAATTTCTAGAGCGCCTGGTGAGTCCTCAACATGTAGCCTCCTCTTAGGTCTAATGGCCAGAGTGCTCAACAGTCACTAACCTTCCAACTACTAGGATGCCGTGTTGCATCTCGCACGCTCTCACCACCAACAGTTCTCAGAAATTGTCAGCCGTCTGGAAGAGGCGCGAAACGCCCCTTTCAACAGCGTTCGGATGGACACTGCTCTCATCAGAGCACACGCAGCCATCAAACGACACTACAAATACACCCGAACCGAAGTCCTCCTCCTGCTTACTGCGAGAGACGGCGAGAGACGGACTCTGGACGCGATGCAGCAACAACTCAGCGACCTACTCGTGGAGCGTTTCGGCCAGAGCTTCTATGGCAACCCTCTTCCAGGCCCGGGTACCTCATCCGTGGTCGTGCTGTGCTTACTTGTCACGGTGGGGCTGGGGCTTCTGTACTTTGGCGTTGTTTGAGTTCCCAGATGATAGGATCTAGAACAAGCCAAAGTCTCATTCGAATATCAACGTAAGAAGTCCAGTGCGCATACATAATATGTCAATGAAACGAATATCATCATCATGGGGCATTGCAATATGAAACTTTTTTATCTTTATACCTAAGTCTAGTTACTTGTGTATTGCAGTAATGATGACAGTGATGTCACATATATCGAGCAGGATTCCAAAAACTAAATCATGCGTAACAACTACATTCGCAAATAGATTCCTTCGTCTTCCTGGATATACCGGCCTGCTTCAGCTCTTCGGGGGCTTTAGGTCACCTAAGTAAGAGGAACTTCGCTTTCACCTAGATTTCTCCCGCTCACAAGGAGCATATCAGGCTTTGCAGCTCCTTCCATTGGGATCACCTCCAGATTCAACATCTCCCCGGGCCACAGGGTCACATAGTTGTCTGACCACTTCAAAGGGACGACGCTATTCCACCTGTAGTGCCCCTTATTCGCCTTGTAGTTGACAGCTACCAGATCCAGCCTGATGAAGACTGCGGGTACCTGAGACAAGTTCTCAAGCCTGACAGTTATACCGCGCCCACCATTATCAGCCCGTCTGGCCGAGACCGAAACATTGGCTGTCTGCAGCTTGCTCAAGGCGGTGAAATCGGCGTACTTCTTCACGGGCGTGTAGAACCATTCAGACTCTTTCCACTTAAGCTTGTCCATGGATTTGGAGATCCAATAGACATTACGACTCAGGACGGTGTCATGTTCGTCCTGGAGAACGAGCCGCAGAAGACCGACGCCTTTGAGTTTCTTCACTTCCTTGATATCGAAAAGCTTTTGACTGTGGTTGGGCTTTGTGTGATGGGTTATGTACTTCTCGAAGATGTGCCTTTGCTTCGACATAATAGCAAATGAGGTGTTGGAAGAGGGAGTTGTAGGCGTAGAGGCGTTGGTAGTGGGTTCGAGAACACAGCCCTGAAGGTCGATAATCTCCGCCTCAATTTTCCGCGCTCCTCGACGGTCCAATGAATGGTTGATCAGGTAAACCGCGTTCCGTACATAGTCGTACGCAATGTGCTCCACACGATTCCCCGTCTTTGCACCGAAGTATGCCCCCGCAGGACGCATGTAGAAGTCGAACAAGTTCCAGCGTAGACCCGGCCAGGCGTTATTGAGCATCCAGTAGATCATCCCAGTGGCAGGCCTCTTGGCGTTCCATTTGATAGAATAAGCCTCAAACTGAGCCCTTGTTGCCTCGTAGTCCATCATCTGTGCCTTCAAGAGATAGTCATATGCCGATGTGGGAGGGCCGTATCGGTGCCACAGCGCATTGTTGTAGGTCCTGCGCGTGGAGAATATCTCAGTGGGGGACATGTGGTATTCCGTCTGATTTGGCTTCTGCCATAGGTCTTCGACTCCTTGCCAGCCCATGAATTGCAAAAGGCTGCCGATCTCTGGTGTGCCAACTCCGGAGCCCAGCTCAGAAGCGAACCCGAATGCTGCCCCCATGCGTTTTCCAGATGGTTTGGTATCGTACCAATAGTTGGGGGGTACCCAGTCATAAGGTCCATCCATTTTCATCCCTGAAGGACCTAGTCCCTCGGGATATCCACGCTTCGCAGCCGAGGGAATGATGGGGGTGTCCCAATGCGAAGCCTTCAGACCTCCAACGTAGATGTCCGTGGCCTTGTCGTCCGGCCGTATGTCACTCCCGATGATGAAGCCGAGCACACTCGGGTGAGTTTGTAGCATTGCAGCCTCGTGTCTCATACTCGCGTTCGCGGTAGCGTAGTCGACAGGGCTCCAAGCCGGTGAAGGGGGGATTAGGTCGTGATTGTAGCTCCAGGCCTCCCATTTATCACAACACTCCCAGCCGGGCAGGACCATGATGCCCAGTCGGTCACATATCTCGTAGAGTTCTGGCTGCTCCATCTTGCCCTCTAGACGGATGGTATTTAGACCTATGTCTATGAGGTACTCGGCAATTTGAGTGAAGCGCGTAGCATTCCACCGGAGGAGCAGATCGGGCGCATATCCTGCACCCATTACTTCAAATGGGATACCGTTAATTTCGAAGATTCGGTCTTTGTGGTTGTTGAGTCGTGAGGTCACCTGTCGGAGCCCAAAGCTTGCCTTGCGCAAGTCGGAGGTGATGTTATTGACCCATACATCGAGGTGGGCCTGGAACAAAGGCTGAGAACCCCATGCTTGGGGCCACCAGATGTCAGAAGCGGTGTATGGAAGATAACAATCCACTTTGACTTCCCTCGATGCGTATGGTGGCAAGGTAACAGCTAAGGTCGACGGGTCAAACACCTCGGCGATAACATCTTCTTGGACGACCCTCTTTTCATTTGGGGTACCCTCCCTGGGGTCACCTCTTTCGCGTTCGTACACCTGGCTTGGCCGGAGAATATGAGCCTTTGGCTGGATAGTAACGGAGCAGTTCTCGAGGTTCCGAGCCAGTGCTCTGAGAGATATTCGTGCCAAATATTTCTTGGATACGGCGAGGTCAGTGGTGATGCTCAAGGGGCCTAACGCGATGGGCCCAGTTTGCTTGAGTGTCATGTCTCGCCAGATCCCTGTGCTGTTGTCAACAGGTGCCTGGTTCCAGTCAAGAAAATACTGGACCAGGTCTTGGCTGTAGTCAGTCGGGTACACTTTGACCACCACAGCATTGTTCTCATCTGCTATATGGGTGATATCATAAGTATACCCGCCATATGAGCCTGCTTGGGACTCCTTGGTGGCAACTCGGCGTCCGTTGAGGAAAATGTCCGCTTTTGAGTTTATGCCATTTGTCTCTAGAAGGAAGTGCTTTCCTGGGCCCGGAATCAAGGAGAACTCTTGTCGATATATCCACGGGGCCTTGTAAATCGAATTGTTTCTATGTATCTCCATATTCCGTCCGGCGTAGGAATATGTCAGGTCTGACCATGGGCTCACGCCGGCGGCATGCATGCACCCGATCACAGTGCAGCTTGAGATTGGGACATGGTGCCATAGGTTCCAGTTGCCGTTACCGGGCAGTGATAAACCAGATATATTCTATAGCGTCTTGTGTCAGCTTTGTCTGCTCTCGGGTCGAGGAGCTGGGGAATTCATGTTGCCAAAACTTGCCACTGCCTCAGTCGCTTCAAATTCGAGAGCGGAAAAGGAGCACACGTTATAGGAGACAGGAGAGGAGAAGATATGACAGGAGAATACAGGAACTGACAGTCTTGCAGGCAACATGTAGACTAGAAGCGAGGAGCGGTAGGATACCAATCGCAAAAAAAATAGAAGGGTTGAGGCTTCCCGGCTCAAGCGTTTATTGGAGAGAATTGGGGATAGACACAACATTGCGATGGTGCTTACATCGGTAACAAGAAACTCGGGGGCAAGATCCCATTTTGGGATAGGCGATACCTGACCATTGTCTGTCACCATTAGGGTGGGGAGAAAATGCTTGGGAAGCATGTTGCAACAGCCTTTCCAGCCTGACTCCTGGGAATGCAGGAGCGGACACAGATGATGGTCGAAGACAGAAGCCACGGAAATGAGCACATCGATAATCGAGAGTAGATATGAACCAACAAAAGAAGTGAATAATACTGATTCAATCCTGCGTGAAGATAACAGGAGTTACGATTTGGAGTTCTCGCATATACAGCCAAAACTCTAAGGCTGTACAATATATACTGTGAAGAAGGACACCATTACTGTTAGCGGCCATTAGGGTCAGTTGGCGCAAAAAGAGGCTACATAAGTACGGGATACTACAGCAGGTTAAAAGGTTATCATCCCGTAGCCTCGATAAAACATGAAGACAGAGTTTCAATGGGAAACATTAGAATATCATTAGTTCACATGCATTGCTCATCACTGGAAGTCAGACTGCGTACATCAAGAGGATGCATACTCTGGCTTCGGGGAGGAGCCAAAGCCAATCATCGTGAAGTGGTGGCAAGGATGGTCAAACAACCAAATGCCCAGGGATCCTCGACCTCGGGCGCCGCGGTTGGGGGGGGGGCCTTGAAGTCTGGCGACTTGTCGACATCCTTGGAATTTTCGTCGCCCTTTGGGGTCATTACTGGCACAATTGATGGCTCGACGGCTAAAGCGAGAGGTGCCATCTCTATCGACCCATTCTCTACACTCGTTTCCAGGGATTAACTGTAGCGTGTCCATTGACATTCCTAACATGTGTATAAGTCTATTACATAGTCATCGAAGTACTGCAGAGCTCACGCATACAATTGATGGTGGTTCCATAGGTGATCAATATCTCTTCATCCGAAGATATCATGTTATACCCTCCGGATTGGTGCACTTCCTATCAGGCCCTCCTTGATTCCCAGGATACCCTAGGGTAGTCGGGACCGGTCTGCGACCTCCAAGAACATTCAGTGCGATCACTTCACACCCAGGCCGATCGTCAATTGGCATCTCCCTGGGCAGTTGCTCATTGTCTTACATGTGTCGTTTGATAAAGCTGATCAGGTCATCCACGCCCAGGGGCTCATTTATCCAATGTCCTCCATCTTCATACTCGTGCCACTCCAATTGGATGTCCCCAGGCAGACGGTTGAGAATGTCCCGCAAAGCCCTCCCATGTTGTACAGGAACAACATCATCATCGCTCGAGTGGCAAAGAAGAACAGGTGTCGGGTTCACCTCATCCTCATCTGATCTTGCAGCTGGTCCCGATCCACAATCCGACCCACGATACAGTCGGGCCAGCTGCGTCTTCCCATCACCCGAGGTCAGCATACCACTGAGGGGCATCCAACTACTCATTCCAATAATACCGGCAAGTCTCTGTCGTGCGTCGTCTGCGAAGAAGGCTGCAATGGCGGTCGCGAATCCTTGGCTGATCCCGGCGAGGAAGATCTTCTGTCGAGGTACATAGTTCGCTTCACTCTGGATAACTTTTATGATAGCAGAGACACTATTCCTAAGCCCCTCGAGTTGGATCTCGCTCTTCTCATCAGGGTTTTCGACCGACGACATATCGAACCATTGCGACATATCCGTATCGAATCGCGCGGAACGCAGCATCGGCGCAGCAGGGAAGACCCATTTAAATGTAGGTAGAAGGTCGAGGAGGGTGCGCGGCTGGTCAGATGGCTGGGAAGCTTCGCTCTCGAACAACTCGCCGGCAAACTCATCGTTGAGGCTATCACGACCGTGGAGAAAGATGATTGTGTGCGAGTGTTGTGCGCCCTGGCGGGGGCCAATGGTATAGCACGGGGTCAACATTTTCGCAACAAGATGAAGTAAGAATGCTTGGGGAGAGACTTCGAAAAAGAAAACCCTACGTGCATGGATAACACAGGCCTGAGCTTAAGTACCTACTTGAGTACTAAGTACCTAGGTAGGTATTTTTAGTACAAGTACTCTGTACACTTTATTTATAGAATGACGTGGTTATTTATGGAAATAACGGCTAGCGCACACGCACATTGACATGGCATAAAGACTCGATTTGAGACCTGACACCGACATGTGTTCTACCACGTTCAACTTGTCTACCAAATCAGATAGACTCTATCGATATACGCCCCCGAGTCGCTGGTCAGGTGGAATACCTCATCAACTCTGGGGATAGCATCGCAAATTGGAACCTATAACGAGCAGTGAATTGACCAATACTCCAGGTCGTATGTGCATCCAAACGCGTTCTGGCTTACAAGTACCTACCTAGGTAGGTATTTGAGTATGCTATGTTAGTCCAGGTTTCATCCTATGTGTAGCCTGGACTAGATCATTGACAACCGCCACATACATATGTACATACTCCCGGCGTTATCGCAGACAGAGAAAGTGATCAGAGCCAACGGTTTCATGGCCTAATATTAACATTTGATGTCCTTCCGTACATATGTTGAAATTCATCCAAGCCAACGACTTATGAGCAAATCCATCGAGTACTCAATCGGCCACTTTCCAATAGCCTCTGTTGGAAGGTAGTCACACCAATCCGCCAGTGGGCCCCGAAGATCAACTGTGTTCAGTGCTTTGACAAACTCCCAGTATTCTGGATACCAGCCACTCATCTCCCAGTCGATTAGTGAGGTGATCTGGATACTATCTATCCTCCCATCCTCCTCCGCCTGCAATCCGTCTCGGTCTGTTGGCGCATCGCACTTGACCATGATGTTTCGCGGGTGTAAATCCGCATGTGTCATTACCAACTTGTGGTCGTCACCCATGAACGAGCGGATCATCCTAATCCAAGGGGTCTGGGTTCTGCGAGACTCGTGGCAGAGGAAGTCGTTGAAATCGGCCTCGGAGGCTATCTTCTCGCACGTACGCTGCTGCCTTCTCGTGTCTCGGCAAATTCCGGATGTGAAGCCGCCTATCCGCATTGAACCTTGGTCGTTCCCTTTGGCTCGCAGGACGTGGAAAATATCATTCAGCTGCCGCTGGGCGGACAACTTCCCTGCCACTGAAAGTTGCGGCCATACTGATTCCAGTGTGACGCCTTCGCCTCGAGACATGAAGATGTAGGTCCGCTGCCGAGATGACATTGAGCCCAGGAACATTGGAGCTGGGATTTGGGGGACTTGAGCATTGATATATTTCAAATTGGCGATGCCGTCTGGGTTCAGACAAGTTCCGATCTTGACAACCATGGACTGACCCAGGCCGAGAACACAGGTACCGTGGAGCGACCACAAGTTCTCGCCCATCTTCATGGCTTGGTGCAGCTTTGGTATCAAAGCCGTGACCACCGCGTCGCGAGAGGGTGGGTCTAACAACCCCGTGAACACCATCACCTGGTCATCTAGCGGATGTATAATTTCGACATCATCATCATCAACCAGAACATCTTGCGGCTCAACACCTGATGACTCGTCTTGTTCGGTCGCCGTTGCCACAGCTATCCGCTGTCGTGCTTCTTGGGCAAGACTGTTGCGGAATTCTGTATATGAAGCTGCCTGTTGCTCCAAAATAGACGACAGATCCGCTGCTGGATCTACCTCAAGACGTCTGGTCAAGTGGCCAATAGTAATGGTGTTCGCGAGTTGATATGCACCTTCGACCTCGGCTTCTTCGGCGTTGAGACCAGAGTTGGGCGGCTGACCTGAATCATTCATAGCGGTGATCTTGAGAGTTGTGTCTTTTGCGAAAAGTTCCAAGATACCCCGCAAGAACCGGTTTGGAAAAGGCCGATCATGAAATGATGTTGGTGATTGGATGGCCCGATGAGATACACTGTGTTTGGTCTTCCAGACGATTCAAAGGAAAAGTTGTAATTGCTGTGAAGAACCAGCCCTCAAACCGTACTGTGATAAATCCGACAACGGACCCCACATTCGAGTCCTTGGATTATCTAATTTTAGAGGCCGGTACTCGCCAGCCCTGCCCCCTCCAGGCCGCCAACATCCATTGAAGTGGATGAAAAAACCCAAAGTCCAGAAGTTCTAATTATAACCTGGAATCCTCCACAGACCATGCTGGTACAACCCGCCGCCTTTTTAGAATTCCTTCACGCGTTGAAGCTCCCGAGGTTCCGTCAATGTTCCGTGTCTTCCACTCCGGGCCCTAATTAGACATATAATCCCTTCGGCGGAGGATTTGATGGTGAAGATCTCAGGAGCATCTCTACAGGCATCAGGAATTATGTGTAGATGACTGAATTGAAACCCGCATCATACTTGCTGGCGTCTTCCAAGCGTTGCAAGAACACAGAACAAGTTTTAGTCTACTAGGTTCCCAGGTGACCGGCCAGCTGCCCAACCAACATCTGTTATATATTTATCTATCCCTCTTGCAGCCTCGAGTCGATTCTGGAGTCATATGAGGTCTCCTAAGGGGAAGTGGAGAACGGACAAAAGTCACTCCTTATTTACCTATATGCGGATAAATACGTATTGACAGTTGAGACAGGCCGGCAGCCCGCAAGGGGTGTAGACCCGAGGCCACAATGGAAGCCTCATTCGTGAATTTAATGGGAAATAATAGACCTTTTGATGTTTAGTGAGGCGTGAGGTCAACCTCTTTTGGCCTACAGGATTGCGGCACAGCCTGCGACGAAAAGCATGCTGCCCTCTGTGGACTACTAATACTATGAAGTGCCTGGATCCACAGAGTTTTTGTAATATATAAGAGATCAGAACCTCCCTTCCCAGTGGAAATGACAATACACAAACCATTCGCATCTACAACTACCTACCTACACCTATCCCTTCAAAGCAAGTTATAGATCTTTTGTTCCTAGTTCTCTGAATCTTTGCCATGGCACCCACTCCTAGTCCCCCAGCCAGGTCCCGCTCCAAGACCCCATCTCCACCACGCAAGCCATCTCCCCCGCCAGCAAGAGTTCCTGTTTTCATCTCTATCTACAATGTCTATGATGCCCGGGACCCTTGCCACTGGGCTCTCTTTCTAGCAGGGGGCGGCACAAACGATGTGATTCTGCAGGTTGGCGACGACAAGAATGGCAAGGGTTACTATGTCGAAAACGTCATGCATGGCAAGCAGCCCCAGAAAAGCAGCATGCATCAAGTGTCGATCCAAGTCGGAAGCGTCCTTGCCCAGAACCTGCCGTCCGTCACAACCATAATCAACAGCACTCCAGTCGACAACAGGAGCAAGACCTGGAATTGCCAGGCATGGTGTGTCGAAGCACTTGATGCTCTTGAGCATTCGAAGGTTGGAGATTTCAGATGGGTCCCGACTGCGAAGGCTGAGGTGGAGAGGAGACGGCAGAGGTGGCAGTAAGATATTGGTTCCTGATTGTTGGAAAGGGACAGCAATGGAGGAAACCGGCTATAGGTGCTGAGTCCACAAGCTCTGGAGCCTTGTATGTATGTGGTTGAATCAGCCGGACTGATGCCACCTAGTTTGATTCAATTCGACTATATAACCATGATTACGGACTGTAATCAGAAACTAAGTGCTTTGCATACTGCTGCTCATTTGGGCATTTCCACCTACCCAAGTACATAATTCGGATTGGGCTAATACAGGGTTGTTTGAACTATACGCGGTCCCTTCCAAAGCGTCTGCGTATCTACCAACCATCAGGTTACTTCGTATACGAGTCGTCTTCAGTTGCTAAAGATAACGCCCACTTGATAAACATAGCTACTTGGCTCCACGAGGTGAAGACGAGGAGACATAGATTGTCCAATAGCTCTCCCATCCGTTAATGCCCTAGCATCTAGCTTTAACCTTGTACGATTCGCAAGGAAAAGGTGGCCCAGAAGACCCTCTTACTTATTTACTGACCACACCGAAGGAGGTCTCCAGGGAGTTCTGTCAGAGCCTTTCGACGATCTCTATGCATCGTTGGATGATGAAATGAGGGAAGACTAGAAGCCAAAACATGGAGCCTAGCTAGTACGATGGGCCGAACAGTGCAGGTGGCTACAAAAAGGAGAGCTGGAAATATTGGATTATCTGCGCTAAACCTAAATGTATTATTTTCGCACGGGTTTCCTCACATTACCCAGGGTAGAATAGGCAGGGATCAAAACTGTTATAAGTATAGAGCGTATCTGTCATAACCCCATGGTCACGAGGTTTACATTTGCCAAACACCTACGTTGACCATCGAGTAAGTTTAACGACGATATGTGAAGTATCTCTCAATTCTAGCAGTGAGGATTGGACAGACTTTCCAACTTTGAGGACCAATAGCGAGTTCCGCTCCCTATCAAAGTGAGCCTGCCCATGCTCTCCCCAGAATAAACTCCATGTGTACCCTTGCTCAGTCCATTGTTTAGACAATTCCAAAAGCTGCTTCATATCAAGTCCGCCGGTACTGCTGAGGTCGACCATTTCGAATATGTGCTGAAAACCCCGTCCGCTGAATTCGATCTTCCAAACCCCTAGTGTCGTGGCCGGCGGTTGCTGCACCAGCATCTTGTGCCATGTGGATTCAGCCCGCAAGAATTTGTCACTCTTATTGTTGGTATTGCCTTGATCGTCGAGGAGGCTGTAGAGGTCGACGGCATCGGGCTGGGTGACTGAGAGCCTCTTGATGTGTGGTAATAATAGAGAATTTGCTCGACGTTGGGGATATGCCGATGGTTTCTCCGGGCATAGGAACAGCACTCTTTGGAGATCAATTGAACTTCGGATTAGAACATTCCAGTAGTGACATACTCGAGTCGCCGACGTGAGTAACGTTTGCGGTTCCAGTGCTCCAAGGATGAGTTCCAGAAGCTCCGATGTATTCAGCACGCGCTCCATGATGATGAGTCGATATTTCGAATCAGAAAAACTACAGCGGTGAACAAGCTTACATTAACCATTTCCTTCGGGACCATCGGATCCTTTATAAGCCATTTTCATCATTGCGGCTCAAAGGGACATAAGATTCAAGCCGGGTGTGGCTAGCGGCACAGTAAGACTCACGGACTCAGCCGCCGCCGTTTGTGTCTCTGATTGGATTCCACGCGAGCCATGTGTCTGTTCGGTGAGTAAGATGCCTGTCTCAGTGCAGTCGGTGTGAGCCCTTGTCATATTGCAGACGAATTGGACCATTGAAGTTTGGAGTTGTGGACCCTTTGCCCAGGTCCAGACCAGTCGCTCTTCTCATCAATACGGCGGGTTTACCGGAGGCTTTTTTACGAATATCAGGGGCGAACGTACATACCTGCTGTCAGATTTATGATTAGGCAACCCTGGAAATACTGGTCGGACCCCCATAGTAAAACCAGAGATTCTGCGTATTTCCGCACCGGTGTCCAGGTTAAGCCAAGCACTATTGTCGAATCCCAGACTGCCCGCTATATGGATACCCGGGTAATGGTCGAGGATCGATGGTAAAACAATACTTCCGTTGCACCACATACAAAGAACTCGCACCGAAGAGGTGGCACATAGCTAAGGAGAAAAGAAGAAAAAGCCTAGCCAACGACAGCGGGAGCTTGGTCCTCGTATCGAGCTTACGCTAATATGAAGTCTTGTCGGCCACGAAAGGGGACAGGGATAGAAATCCCATGCCTGGCATCAATTCAACGCCAAATTTGACTGCTCGAGCGTCACAAGGATCAAATACTACACATTTGTGAGTGCCCTGAACAAGCCAAGCTATTATGAAGAATATTATTGGGTTTCGTCTCTTCGGATTTGGCTCCTCACAGAACTGCGTCCGTAGTTAGGATATGAACTCTTCAGAAGCTCATCAGACGATCATGACCGGAAACCGTCCCAGCTGAAACCCAGAGGACCTAGAGTACTAAGTACTTCAAGGAAAACGAGAAGTTGGCGGGGTGCGTCTTCCGGAATGGGAAAGATTTGACTGGGGAATTACTCTCCCCAACCACCAGATCTAGAATGGCAGGCAGCATGCAAGAACCCTGGACTTTGGTTCTTACTGAGAGGCCATGTCGAAACATGGTGAAATATCGAAGCAGCCCCGATAGACGAATATGGGACGGTCGGTGTGGATGGAGTTCATCACCGACAAGGTTTATGAATCGGAACATGTCGAAAGGGACATGTCCAGGTGTGAACCACAATGGCCGCGCGGTTCTAGTTGGATGCCCCAAGTTTCTCTCATCTCCAGGATGGGTTCGACCTTTGCAGGAAAATGTTTCTAAGTAGGCGGACACAAGGGACCCTGGGTTTTGAATTAACCCAGTCGTCGAGGGCTCGACAGAGCCTAACCGGACGTCCGGCAACATCGTCACAAAAAGCAACCATCAGTTCTTGCGCCTGGATACGATCCGTATTTGTTTCATATGAAAGCTCGCATGCGGGTTGAAAGGGGCTGGCAGGCTTATTACGATCGTGGGTATTTCCCTACACCCACGATTGAAAGTCATTTCCAATTGTGTAACGATCGAGCAGGAGTGGAAAGAATGGGACTCATGTCCAATCCAGGTGTAAAGCACGAAACTTGTGCGTATTGTACCTAGGTACCCAGAAATATGTAGTCAACCAACACCGAATCCCGAGGCTTCCGAGAGCCGCGAGCCGAATATTATTATGGACATGTTGATGGTCTTATGAGTCTATGACGTTGTCCAGCCCACCTTGGAACGAACTGATGCTCGACTTAATCATTATTAAGAATAATTCACCAAGAGGCATGGGTAGGAATATAAACGACAAAAAGACCGTTGTGTTGGTGGATGTCGAGCTTGAGATTCTCGCGAACCGAAACGAAACCCTCACTTCCTTCTCAGAAATCTCAGCATGACAAAGCCAACTCTTGCAGTAATCGGATCTGGTTGGGGTGGATTCACCTTAGCCCAGAAAGTATCTCTGGAGAAATATCACCTGAAAATTGTATCGCCTGTCCGGACCATTCAATACACTCCTCTCCTGGCCAGCGCAGCATGCGGCCTCTTCAACTTTCGCCTGGCGGAGGAGCCGATAAGGAGGAAGAATCGAACCGAATTGGAATACTACAAGGCTATTGCAAATGATATCGACTTCGACAAACGAATCATTCGGTGCAAGACGGCAGCAGAGGTAGATGGGGAGGGTCCAAAAGACTTCGACGTGAAATTCGACAAGCTCTGCATTGCCCCCGGGTGCGACATCCAAGACTTTGGCACACCCGGTGCCAAAGAGCATGCCTTGTTCCTCAGGACGACAAACGATAGTCGCCTCCTCCAGCAACGCATACTCGAAATGCTCGATGAAGCATCACTCCCCACAGCCACCAACGACCCGCAAAAGCAGCGGGATATCCTCAATATTCGGATCGTCGGTGGTGGCGCCATTGGCATTGAGGCGGCGGCCGAGCTATTTGACTTATGGAACGAAGAAATGCGTTTCCTTTATCCACACCTCGACGGAAAGCTGACCATAACGATTCACGACGTGGCGGAGTCAATCCTGACAACCTTCGACCAAAGCTTGGCCGAGTACGCGACGGAGTCGCTGACCAAGGGCAAGCAGCATGTCGTGCAGATAAAAACGGGCTCCCATATCGAGAAGGTCGAGGAAGGCGCCATATTCACCAAGGAGGATGGACGCTTGCCGTACGGCGTGCTTGTTTGGGCGACTGGTAACAAGGTCAACAGTCTCGTGGATGCCATCTCGGACCGGGTCAAGCTGCCTGAGAAGGGACTTCCGAGGATCCTGACGGACAAGTACCTCCGCATGTTGAGACCGGACGGTTCCCCGATGGATGATGTTTACGCGTTGGGAGATGCAGCAGACATCGACGGGGAATCATTACCGACCCTGGCCGAAGTGGCCCTTCAGAAAGGCGAATATCTCACCGCGATTTTCAATAAGTCTGCTAGTGAGCACTCCGATGACCAGCACCCCTTCGAGTATCAGCAGCGGGCTCTTTTGGCTTATCTTGGTAACCATGATGGCATCATCGGAGGGCGCCAGGATTGGACTGGAAAGTCGGCATGGTTGGCTTGGCGGTCGGGCAGCCTTTCGTGGACTCGTAGCTGGAGGAGGAAACTCATGATCTCGATCAGTTGGCTCTTTGTCTGGATTGGAGGGAGAGATATTGCAAGGACTTGAGACACACATGCATTACGTACGCAGCATGGTATGAACACTAACGTTCCAAAATTACCCTAGGGTATCGAGGAAGGGTTGTCTGTATATGTCCAAAGCAAATTGAGATTAGGTCTATCCATGGATGATCAAGGGCTGTAAATGGAAGAGAAAGCTAGAGGCTTGACAAGAGATTGTAAGAGATATTATATAAGTTGAAAGCATAGCTCTGTCTTGGACTGAAGGTAGTAACTTCATCGGTACTGTGATCCGCGACCCTTCCTTTTCTCCTATTATGTGTGGTAGATGCAAGCCACATGATTATCTCGAGACGATATCGTACAAATTCGAACATTTCGCCCTATGCCCTCTTTTTCCTCTCTTACCCTCCCCCCTCTCTCTGTGTGTATGCAACCCTGACTAACCAAAGTATGCCAACTGTTTCAGTGGAATGCAACACGGTCGTAACGCTTAGGCAGGTGAGGAAGATCGAGGAGCATGCTCCTGGGGGAGAGGCGAAGACACACCATGAGACCGCCCACGATAGAGTCTTCGGTTAGACAGTTCGTAATCGTGAAGCTGCTCAAAGTGCCGGTTTTCCCTCTTGCGGAACAAACAGCCAAATGATACTATTGCACCGATCTTGGTCATCAGGGAGCGATCGTCCTTCTCGTTATCCTCAAGCTCAGTGACGCCGTCCCGTGCCAGGTAAACACGAGGGTTTTGCGGCAGGTAGCGGCCCGGGCTGAAGACATTCCACAGTGCCGAGTTGAGGAACATGACGGCGGCCTCGAAGACGTAGAAATACCACTCGTACCGAAGCACCGGACTCAGGGCCTCGAGCGACGCCATATCGTCGAGGTCGATTACCGTATTGCCTAGGTGTTCAACCAAACGATAAAAGCAGCGAATCAGGATCAGGACCATGCTTGTATAAAGCACGATCAAGGGAGTCTTGAGGGCTCTCTTCTTCATTTTAGCCTTGACAGTCCGGCGGTGGAAGACAGCCGCGAGGATGACAAAGACGACGATGATGACGAGCTGCATGCCCAGCGCGGCAACCACCATGCTACTTCCTACTCCCTGGCTTGAACCGGACGGGTTGGAGGAGAGTGCTACCCCCAGAGCGTTCAAGGTCTCGACAATGGCCATTAGGAGGCCGAAGGTGGACAGGACCCTGCCGGGTGATATAGGTGCAAAGTAGGGCACGTAGAGAAGGATGCGGCCCAGCACATGGTAGTTGGCCAGTTCGAGAAGAGGACTGTGGCATGTATCAGATGTCTGCTGAAGTTGAATTGATGTGCGATGGTTCTGCTACTCACGGCGCGACGAAGATGAGGACTTGGCTGACAACATAGACGATGAGGTTCGTAGTGTTTATCTTGCCATCAACATCGGTCTGCCAGCTATAGTTGTAGGCCCCAACCTCTCGCATGGCGTATCCGATGGCAAACAAGGTTGCACAGAAAGGGTGCAACCCGATCATCTTGAAGGCCTTATAGCGGCTGGTTCATGTGTGTTTTCAGTTTCATCTACCTAAACAATTTCCGGCAGCGTGTCCAACCCTGTCTTGTACCCTAGGGTACGGCGGAGTAGGCGTGGCTGCAGATGGCTGATACACTTACAAACATTGATAGTAATGGCCTACGGCAGAGAGGCCGTACAGAACAGCGAAGACAATAGGTAGGATCTTGTTGGGAGCATAGACGAAGAGGCTGCCATAGACTAAGAAGACAGTGAGGATCAATTAGTCACCAGGTTCAATGCAGACTACCAGTAAGAATGAATTCAGATGTCGCGATGCTCGAGCAATATCTTACCAGGAACGCCGTTTTCAGAAGTCCCCATTTTTGCTGGACGCAAAGCAAAGACGAGACAGTAGATATGATAGCCGGACTTCTTGGTGGATGTCGTCAGAAATAACAAAAAGACAAGAGTTGACGGAGGTTGCTGTGCGGAGATTGCTCTGGAGAGATTCGAATAGGGAGGGAAAGCGGCAGGATCAGGAGGCCGGTCTTAAGCAACTAAAGTCCACCACCCAAGACGCGTAATTTTTAGGGGAGCAGCAGTTGGCAGTGGCTTGTCGCATCCCGTGTTACACATGCAGCTGACGCTTATCCCGATTAGAGGAAAATTTTATACATAGCAGCTGGCGAGTAGCAGACCTATTAGTCCTAAACAGCCAACCATAACAAAAGTCACAACCAACACGTTGCGCCCGCTCAGTCGTGATATCACTCGAACCTCCCTAGCTATGGACCCCACACGTACGGTACCCTGTGCTCACCCCCGAGCTTTACACAGGAATAGCTACCCTTCTGCGTACGCTATGAAAGCCTCGTACCAGGGGCCTATGTGGGCTATAATCAAAGTCTGGAATAGAAGTACAGAAGCAGGATCCTGAAGGCTACCCTAGGGTAGCTTCAATAATAAAAAGGCATCTTACGGATGTATGGGATAGCTGCAGGTAAGTACGTATAAATTAACAAGTGTTGGTTCTGACCCGGGGCAGTAACGAAATGCTTTAAAACGGCATGGGTCTTGTCTTCATAGCTCCTCAATGTTTGCCTAACTCTGTTTGTTTCGGCTTGTTTCTTTGATGGTGAGTCTTCTGAGGAAGCTTGGGCAGACCTTCGGAAGTCTGATCTGGATGGCACGGGATTTATACGATACAGCTACTTTAGAAATGCTAGATATACCCTACTTAGTACGTATCAATCCTCTGACGTCCCAAGCGAGATCCATCAGTAAACGGCTATGACACCTTGATCCTTTTGTTGATGTTACCTCCTTCCAGCTTTCATGGCGTGCCGCAGGGGTTTGTATATCAACTTCCAATTTGGGCCGACTCCCCGAATAGTTGCTTCTATCTCCCATGGCTACTTGTGCATACTTTGCGCCTCCCATTCACATCTAGTCCTTTCCAGTTCTTCAGAGTCTGTCACTATCAACCTGTCTACATCCATCAATATGGGTAGTCTCTGCTAGTCTCTCCATCCACTTCGATTATCCACTGCGGTCTAGTGCGTTAATATCCTACCTCGAATGTAACGAGCTGATACTGGACCAAAATGTCTAGTGTCAAGACTGGCTAGTATATTGTCCCCAAGAACAAAGGCATAACGTTTTGGTACTTGGAAGTAGGGTCTGTCTCTGATACCTGCATCACTCAGGGATCAAATTGCACCGGATTGCTTACAAGATGAAGCCGTGGGTATTCTCATGCGAGATTCATTGGGACATATCTCACCGGATAGAAACAACGTCTACTCTATTGACATTCATAGGGCGGAATGTCCACACATACAACTACTGAGACAATAGAGGAACAGTCAGTTGGCATCATACTGGTTCCGAGTTGCGTCCATTTGGAGCCAACAAGCCCCACCCAAGCCTGTGCGAGGATTCGCCCAGATCAGTCCCGGAAAGCGTATCATAGACGAGAGAACTCCGGAGTCTTTCTGACAAACTCGAGACAGATACACACCATAGCCAAATCCTGGCAAAGCCACGGCGGCGAAAATGCTGAGGCACATGGCGGTAGAAAGTAGCTCCTCTGTGCGATCAATGACCCCCAGAACCACTGCCATTGCGGGCAGGCATGAAGTAATGCCAGACACCGCCATAATGCCCAGGTCCGTAATTTGAAGGAGGGAAAAATCTTCCCAGAGGTCTACCTGAGGTTTGCAGTGCTCGATTCCAGCTTGTCGTAATCCGGCCACCAACAAGAATCAGGACATTGGCCTGTTGGGAATTTCCATCCATTGAGTGTGACTATATCGTGCACATGAGAACATTCCGGGGTAGAAGGAACCAATTGTGTCTGATACGGTGGCTCCTCGGGTGTGAACGTATCCATGGTTATCAGTGGTGTCGATTGTTTGACTGTCTTGGGAATGAACTTCACGAAAGGCTGTGCAGGGATGAATCTATCCGACGAGGTTTTGACCACGGGACCCTTCGCAGGCACTACGAATCTCGAAGGGGCTGTTCTGGACTTCGTCGACAGGACCTTCTTTGATGCTGGCTGGGCCGCCCGGTCACCACGTAGAACATAGAAAACGCACCAAATCCGAGAATAGACGGATTGCTAGACTAGTGGCCCAGAGGACGGTGGAATGCTTATCGCCTGTGTGTGAGAGTGTGACGGAGACTTCAACGTTGCACACAGGCCAAATAAACACGACTCAGTGCTCTGGTGAGAAATTGCTCTTTACTTGTTTTGGTGCATATATGTTGCTGCTGCAGCCAAGAGAGTTGACAAAAAGGATATAGTGCTGACGAACAATCCTTGCATACATGGAG